>JADBJO010005361.1:52500-55000 GCA_016801955.1 Conus betulinus | reverse complement strand
ACCAAGAAAAGGAAAGTACGTGTATCAGGGAAAACCCAGCGTGTCCAGCTGCTGGGCTGTCGCTGTCAGGATTGTTCATAGTCTGGCAGGAAGTGGGCCCGCAGCTGCTGGGCTGTCGCTGTCAGGATTGTTCATAGTCTGGCAGGAAGTGGGCCCGCAGCTGCTGGGCTGTCGCTGTCAGGATTGTTATAGTCTGGCAGGAAGTGAGCCCGCAGCTGCTGGGCTGTCGCTGTCAGGATTGTTTATAGTCTGGCAGGAAGTGGGCCCGCAGCTGCTGGGCTGTCGCTGTCAGGATTGTTTATAGTCTGGCAGGAAGTGGGCCCGCAGCTGCTGGGCTGTCGCTGTCAGGATTGTTTATAGTCTGGCAGGAAGTGAGCCCGCAGCTGCTGGGCTGTCGCTGTCAGGATTGTTTATAGTCTGGCAGGAAGTGGGCCCGTAGCTCCTGGGCTGTCGCTGTCAGGATTGTTTATAGTCTGGCAGGAAGTGGGCCTGTCAAGATTGTCATAGTCTGGCAGGAAGTGGGCCGTAGCTGAGTTCCAGAGTCTGCTCTGACAAGGTAAAACTTCACTTAAGCATGTGAAATCTCACTCTTTTGCTCCTCTTCATAAAGACTGAAGAAGCATTGCAGAAATACCAACACACTTTTTTTTTCTCCAGAAAACAACAGTACAGGTAAGACAATTTTTTACTACATTATACTTTCATATAAGCTTTTGTAACACCTTTACGTCATATACGGGGGCCGGAATAGCTCAGTTGGTTGGTAGAGCGCCGGACTCGTGATCTGAGGTTACGGGTTCGAATTTCGGTACAGGGGGATTTTTCCCTCGGAGTTAACATTGGTTCTGACTCCATTCCCCATACAGTCCTTCGAATGAGACTATAAACCGAGGTTCCGTGTGTGAACGCACGCATAACATCTTGCACACACGTAAAATCCCATCACCAACTTTCGGAAGAGAAGGCCAGTTCGGCCGTTGGCATGGATGACACGTTATACATAGCATGCACCCTGCGTGAAAGGTTGAAAGAATGGAGGAAGTAAGGAAACTGAGTGAACGATATTGAATGATATTGACTGATGGCACGGGAAAACGACTGAATGAAGCGCCAGTTGGCAGCTCTTCAGTCGGCACTACCCCCAGGTAGGCAGCCCGTTGTGTAAACGTGTGTTGATTGTAAAGCGCTTAGAGCTTGGTCTCTAGCCGAGAATAGGCGCTATATAAGTATTCATTATCATTATTATTATTATTATATAACCCCATGAACTTTCTCTTTCAATATTTTGTTTTTGTTTTTTGTTTTTTTTGATGACTATGTTCTAAACGGCGAAAACCTGTTCCTTTATTCCGAGTGTGTGCGACTCTGTGTGTGTGTGTGTGTGTGTGTGTGTGTGTGTGTCTGGGGGTCTGCTTTTATGTGGTGTGTACCCGCTCGTGTGTGTGTGTGGTGTGTACCCGCGCGTGTGCGTGCATAGGCGTGTCCCCCCTCCCTCTCTCTCTCTCTCTCTCTGTAGGGGTTGTGGGTGTGAGAAAGTTGTCTGTCCATCCAGACGATAACTCAACAACAGTGTTTTTTGACAAATTTTGCTGGAGCTTTATCTATTATTTTTTGATCATGACAAAGTTGGAGGTCTCTAAGTGCAACAAGTGCAACTCTACTGGTGAAGGAGTGTCATCTACAGTGGTGACATTTTTGTATTATGAAAGAGCAGGATTGATAACTTTAGTTACTCAATTACATAATTAAGATGACTAGATTTATAGTTTTATTGTCTTTTTTTATATTCCATTTAGTCAAGATGTAATCCAGAGTATTATTTTCATAAAAAATGCACACAATCTTTCAACAAAATATGTTTGATTTTTCTCACAGTTACGCACAAGATGAATTCAAATCATGGCGATTAGTCAGACCTTGATGAGAAAATTCTCGTGCCAATTCCAGTACCCGATACTGAGGCACAGAATGTAGAAAGAAATATCCACCACATCGTCTACCAGTGGTAACTGTGCTTCTTACAGAACAGCTACAATGAGTATGCAAGATGAAATGAAGGGTGATAGGATGTCATGCTATAACCGTATTCCGTATTAGAAGTCTATATTGTATTTGTTCATAGAGAAAATGTGTCCTTGACAGAAGCAAAAAAAAATGTAAACTTAAACGTTTTGCGTTTCTCTTTCTTTGCTAGGTGCATACATGGACTTAAACCTGTCCACGCACGCGCATTCATATGCTCACGTATACTGACTATGTGTTTTGTCTTGTAATTTGTCCCTGTTGTTTGGCAGACTAATAATTCTTTTTTTTTTAATCTATACCTTTTGTGCATTTTAACCCCTTTATGAGTGGCAGTAGCTTTCATCAATACTTAAAACACACACAGACATAATTATGCTCTCTCTCTCTCTCTCTCTCTCTCTCTCTCTCTCTCGCTCGCTCGCTCTCTCTCTCTCAGTCATAAAGCGCCCACCGTTGTGCACACACACACACACAC
>JADBJO010005361.1:35000-45000 GCA_016801955.1 Conus betulinus | reverse complement strand
TGGTAGAAGCTCCTTTAGGCCTACAAAACAGCTGGACTGGTATCAGAATCAAACAGTATGATCAAAAGTCAAGAGAGGACACAGACAAGACTGACTTGTAAGGACTTGTTCTTGTTTAGCAATGCGTTAAAAAGCAGAGGAAGAGAGGAGAGGGTGGGGAGGGGGAAGAAAAAGAGAGAGAGAGGACTGCTGAGGTCCAGTGTCACTAAGACTGGCAAGCTGTCCAGATGCATCAGTCAAAAAAACTGTGAGGAGGAAAGAAGAGTGTAATTCAGCAAAATCATGACAATTCATATATGATCAAAGCCAACAAATAAAAGAAATTAGGGAATTTGAGATGAATAAAGTGTGCAATAGCCATAAGAACTAACACACTTGGATCCTTGATATGGCTGTGACTGTTTCTTCAGTGCGGCACAGCCTTACGGACTAATTTTTTTTTTACAGATTTTACGTTTCATTGAAGATCTGACAAGATTCATGACAAAAGATTCATGATAGTTCGTTTGTCAGTTCTTTTTGCGTGTGCTGAACACAACTCAAACTGCTCATACTCTTTATTTTGTCCTGACCACGGACGAGTGTCTGAGTTGATGAACGATGTTATGATTCTATTTTAAAAACTGATGAGAAAAAAAAATGTCAGCAATGACAGGTGTCACTTAAGGTTTTTTTTTTTTTTTTTTTTTTTTTTTTTTTTTTTATCTGGAATCTAATTTTACATAACCTTTGCGTTAATTCTTGAAAAACCATGCATTGTGTGTGTGTGTGTGTGTGTGTGTGTGTGTGTGTGTGTGTGTGTGTGTGTGTATGCGTGCGCGCGCGCGCGCGCGCGCGCGTGTGTGTGTGTGTGTGTGTGTGTGTGTGTGTGTGAGAGAGAGAGAGAGAGAGAGAGAGAGAGAGAGAGAGAGAGAGAGAATGAATGAATGAATGAATCTAGAGCCAGCACGAGCGTGCCATGTAAGGGAAACAACTCTAATATTGGTAGAATATAGTGTACGTATGACTATCTCCCACTTATAACTGAAATGTACCCAGCACAATTTTCCTCCTGCCTCTTCTGCTTCCCTCCCCTCTTTTCTCCAAGTCCTTTCCCCCCTCCCTGTCCCCCATACCCCCCGGTCCCATGTCACCTCCGTATGAACAAAAGCAAGAATATGTGTGCACTAGTAAGCAAAACACATGGGAAACATCTTCCAATCGACTATTATTTGTGTTTTCCAGCCTTCATCCTCAAACAGGACTGCGCCCCACAGCAACACGAAGGCAGGTTGTTTTCAACTGGCCACCTAGAGCCTCGAGCAACACCACCCGGTCACCAACCACCTACCCAGCCCCACTGAGCGAAGATGTGCGGAATCTGGGCGGTGTTCGGCAGCGACAATGACGTGTCAGTGCAGTGCCACGCTGTTCACACCATCAGTCACCGAGGTCCTGACGCCTTCAGGATAGAGAACATCAACCACTTCCGCAACTGCTGCCTGGGCTTCCACCGGCTGGCTATCGTGGACGACATGCGGGGAATGCAGCCCATGAGGTTGTACACCCACCCTCAGATTTGGCTGATCTACAACGGCGAAATCTACAACCATAAGATGGTGAGCGAATGGCGCTGAGCGTTGGTGGGTGTTACAAATTTTGGATGTGGGAGATTTGGCATTGAAGTTGTCCTTTGGAGGGAATGATGAGAGATGGGGGCGCAGACAGGAGGGGTGTTTGGCGTGAGTGCATAGAATTCGAAAACACAGGAGGGAATATTTAGCTTTCGAAATTTATTGAGTAAAAACAGAATCATCAGGCCGCCACACGAAGGAACAAACAACTTACAAACCGAACTCACCGCGTTTGAACCTGTTGGGCCTATAAGTAACATTCAAAACAATAAGAACAACCTACGAACAGTCGGCCACCCATTTCTTGGATCTGGGTGCAAAATTTGGTCTTTGAAGGTTAGCTGAATATTTTAGGGGCATATTTCTTACAGGCATGCACAAACACAATGATGTCCTGTTTATTCTGTCTTAGAAAATACACTTGTTTAGATTAATATCTATATATTAGTTTTACGGGTGCGTGATTAGGTCGAATAGTGTACGCATGCACATGTCCAGTGTTATTTCACGCCAGTCGGTAAAAACGCCATTAATAATCCATCAAAAGCAACCTGTTTCTTCCTCCGACACAAATACACATGGATGGACATTCACTCAACACACTCTCTCTCTCTCTCTCTCTCTCTCTCTCTCTCTCTCTCTCACTCACTCTTCTCTCTCTCTCTCTCTCTCTCTCTCTCTCTCTCTCTCTCTCTCTCTCACACACACACACACACACACACACATATACACACAGACACACACACACACACACGGGGGGGGGGGGGGGGGGGGGGGGGGGCACTGGAGAGGAGGGTGGATTGAAATGGTGGTGGGAGGAAAGAAACAAAACGAAAGAAAGAGACAGAAATACAACAGATCCACATCCAGAGCCCCCCAGATTACAGAACAACGCTGCGTGGTCGCTTCTCTTTCAGCTGGACAAGAGCCATGACCCTGAACGTGAGCACGGACTGTGACGGGGAGCCCATGATCCACCTGTACGACAAGCTGGGCCCCGAGGCCATGGCCGGCCAGCTGGACGGCGTGTTCGCCTTCTGCATCCTGGACACTGCCAACCGAAAGGTCATCCTGGGCAGAGACACTTTTGGGGTGCGGCCCCTCTTCAAGCTACACACACCGAAAACGGTTTTTGGCCGTGTGCTCGGAGGCAAAAGGTTGGTAGGTCGCTTGTTTTGAGCTTGGGCGCATGCATGCAACTCTGTACTTTCACCAGTAAGGAAAAATAGGATCAGTGGGTGAAAAGTATTGTAAACTTTATCTGCTTGAGACAAGGGCACCGGCAAGGTTATGTTGATCTCAGAGAGCACGCACGCCTCCAAGTCCTGTAGATGAGAGTTCAGACCGAGACTGTGTTTAAACGTGTGCATTAAAGGCACATACGCGCACACACACACACACACACACACACACACACACACACACACACACACACACACACACACACACGCATAAACGAGAACGCGCATGCACGAACGCACGCACGCACGCACATGCACGCACACACACACATACATACTCTCAGACACAGACAAACCTAGATACGTACCCACACACGCATGCACGCACGCAGCAAATACGCACGCGCGCGCGCACACACACACACACACACACACACACACACACACATACACATACACGCGTGTGCGCGCGCGCGCGCGTGCACACACACACACACACACACACACACACACACACACACACACACACTCACACACATACATGCATGTCATATGACATCCATTATAGAAATGTTGGCCAAAGCATGTCGCTGAGATGGATGGCAAAATAAAAAGATATTAGAAAAGCATGGTTTGTGGTGTGATGTTTAAATACCATCGTCGAAGACATTAATGATGAGATTAAAGACGTCTCATCCACAAAAGATCTCATCAGCGGGAAAGTTAGGCATTTTAGGCGAAGAATAAAGAAGATGAATTAGTCAGATAATAAAAGCAGCGTTCACAGATGTCACGTTCCGCGATTCACCGGGTAGTCCTTCGTGTTGTCAGGCCTGTTCGGCTTGTCGCACTCCCTGCTTGACGAAGAAGCCAGGATGGAGCCATTCCCACCAGGTCATGTGGAGGTCTACGACCTGGACTACCAGGGAAAAGCATCTTCAGCAGAAGGGACTTCCTTCAACAAACCTGGACAAGTTCCTCTCTACAAGACTCTCTGGTGTCTCCTGATGGTAAGCTTCTTTAGACCTACCTGAGAACTGAGATTTATTAGACCTTCATGAGAACTGAGCTTCTAAAGATCTTTATGGGAACTGAGCTGGTTTAGACCTTCATTAAAAGTGAGCTTCTTTAGATATGAGAAGAACTGAGCTTCTTAAGATTTGAGAAGAACTGAGCTTCTTTAGATCTGATAAAAACTGAGCTTCTTTAGATCTTATAAGAACGAAATTCCTTAGATCTTAATGAGAACTGAGCTTCTTTAGACCTTCATTAAAAGTGAGTTTCTTTAGATCTTCATGAGAACTGAGCTTGTTTAGACCTTCATTAAAAGTAAGCTTCTTTAGATGTTATAAGAAACTGAGTTTCTTTCGATCTTCATAAGAACTGAGGTGCTTTGATTTTGTTAGAACCGAGCTTCTTTAGATCTTGAGAACTGAGCTTCTGTAGATGTTCATGAGATCTGAACTTCTATAGATCTTCGTGAGAACTGAGTTTCTATAGATCTTCGTGAGAACTGAGTTTCTATAGATCTATAGATCTTCGTGAGAACTGAGTTTCTATAGATCTTCATGAGAACTGAGCTTTCGTACAGCTTCATGAGAACTGAGCTTCTGTTTCATGAGAACTTAGCTTTTGACCTTCATTAAAACTGAGTTTCTGTCTCATGAGAACTTAGCTTTTGACCTTCATAACACAACGGAGTTTCTTTAGATCTTCATGAGAATGAGCTAATATAGATCTTTATGGAAACAGAGCTTTTTTCATACCTACTTGGGAGCTGAACTTCTGTGGACCTTTATGAGTACTGAGGTTCTTTAGATCTTCGTGAGAACGTCAGAAAAAAAAGTGTACATGTTTCTTGTTTCTACCACATTTTAATTCTTATGTATCAGGCTAATACTGCGTTGTTTAGGTATGTATTGCATCATACAGCATTGTGGTTGCACTGTATTTTGACAAGACAAAGGGAAACATCAACACACCCCAAAGTCCATCGGAGTAACTCTCACCAGCTGGCATCCTTGTGACATTGTCTTTTTGTTCAGCTCACGTTAAGTAGTGGAAGTGGACAGAAATTGTTTCGGTTACTGCGTTTCATTCATTTTCAAACTTAAAAAATAATGAAATAAAAAAGGGAAAAAAGGAAAACAATGCTTGGCAAGCCTGGAAAAATATATTCCCGAGACGAATGGCTTTGCACACTTTGCCTTCAGTTATTGTTTTTGTGGATATTGGGGAATGAGTGGGGTTATGGGTGGGGTGGCGAAGTTGCTAGTTTAGAAGGTATTGAATTAAGTTTAGACATTTGCGATGGTTACTTAAAATAAGAACAACAATAACGAAAACTACATTTCTGTACGTTGTGGTGTACCATTTCAGCGGACGACATCAAAATGAACATCAGGGCGTTGTTTGAAGCAGCTGTTCGGAAACGCTTGATGTCTGACAGAAGGATTGGCTGTTTGTTGTCAGGTATTCAGATTTTTCTCTGTCTGTTTGACACCCCCCCCCCCCCTCCCCCTCTTTGTCTCTCTCTGTGCCTCCGATTCTTTCTGTCTCTCTCTTTCTTCTCTCTCTCTCTCTCTCTCTCTCTCTCTCTCTCTCTCTCTCTCTCTCTCTCTCTCTCTCTCTCTCCTCTCTCTCTCTCTCTCTCTCTCTCTTGAACTTCCACTGTCTGTCTAACTGTTTCTCTGACTGTCTAGCTGTGTCTCTTTGTCTGTCTGCCTGTCTGTCTGTCTCTTTCTCTCTTCTTCCTTCCTCCCTCCCCCTTTCTCTGTCTCTGTCTCTGTCTCTCTCTCTCTCTCTCTCCCCTTCCCCCCCCCCCCCCCCCCCCCTCTCTCTCTCTCTCTCTCTCCTGTACACCAAAGTGCGTGAAAGTTTTCATCTACTTTTGTATGTTTTCAGACGGGGCTTTGTCCTTTTTGAATACAAAATCGTTATCCTCTCTCTCTCTCTCTCTCTCTCTCTCTCTCTCTCTCTCTCTCTCTCTCTCTCTCTCTCTCTGCCCACCAAAGTGCATGCAAAAAGTTTTCATTTACTTTTGCATGTTTTCAAATGGGGCTTTGGCTTTTTGCCTTTTTGAACACAATATCGTCTCTGTTCACGTCTCTCTCTCTCTCTCTCTCTCTCTCTCTCTCCTCTCTCTCTCTCTCTCTCTCTCTCTCTCCCCTCTCTCTCTCTCTCTGTCTCTCTCTCCTGTGTGTGTGTGTGTGTGTGTGTGTGTGTGTGTGTGTGTGTGTGTGTGTGTGTGTGTGTGTGTGTTTGCAGGTGGTCTGGATTCCAGCCTGGTGGCAGCACTACTAGTGAAGACGTCCAAGGAGATGGGGCTGACCTATCCCATACAGACTTTTGCTGTCGGCATGGAGGGCAGTCCTGACCTCAAGGCCGCCAAAAAGGCAAGCTGGGGGTAGGCTAGTAGATAAATCACCATCTATAATGATTTGTTGGGAAGATCAAGAAAATGGTAAGGGTAGAACTGGGGTAGGGATGGGGTGTGTGTGTGTGTGGGTGCAAGGTTAGTCATATTCAGTCATCAGTCTTTTGTTACTTTAAAGGGCGAATTAACATGTGAAAGTGTCAGTTGATCAGAAATGCTTGGAAACGCAAATATTCTAGTGGCATGGTTAGTGCATTTTGGCAAACAACTTATAGGGTGGTTTCTAATTAAATGTTATCAAGATTGTAACTTCATAAGTTGGTAGTCAAACTAGGCCAAGAAGTTATTTTCGAATAGCTTGCCAAAACAACATATAGGGTGGTTTCTACTTTAAAGTGTATTAAGAAGGCAAACTTATAGGTATGTCAGTCAAATAAGTAAAAAAAAAAAGTTGTTTTTGTATAACTTAACTGGTAATGAAACTTGAGCTAAACAGAAAAATCGTTGTGCATGTTGATTATATGAAATGAAACTGGAAATGTGGTTCAGCAGTTTTGTTTTGACAAAATCAAAATCCAGAATATAGGATTTCGTTATTTTATTGATTGGCTCCCCTCTTGGTTATATAAAGCTTCTGCTCGCTGCGTTTGACTGGAAGAGGAAGAGCTGTGTTTATTTATGACTCGTGGAGGATAATCAACACGATCTGTTGTTAGGGGACCCAAAAAATGTCTGATGAGCAAAAAAACAGAATAAATGCGCCGCCAAACAAACAAAAACTGAAAAAAAAAAAACATCGCGTTTCGATCTGTTGGGGTGTTCTAGAGGCAGGACAAATGAAAATCAACACAACGAAAACAAAGAACGGACAGCACTTACCTCTTTTGGATTGTGGTCTAAAACTACGGAATGGAACTGAAATTGAAGGGAAGACAGTATGGGTTGAAATGATAATAGCAATGATAATGAAATAATAATAATGATAGTATAATGATGATAACAATAATAATGATAATAACAATAATAATGATAATAAAGTGATGAACCTGAACGGGACCAGGAATCTCTATATAGTTAAAGAAGTTAGATACCCATGTTGATAGCTGTATTAATATCTTGACGCCCTATCGTCTGCCCAAACCTGGGAGTAAGATTTTTTTTCCCATGAAATTTGAGGCAAGTTTTCATTCACGGTGCGAAAACTGTCACAGGATGTCGGGATGATTATATTACCCTCATAGTTCAGCCGACAATGGAAAATAAGTATTCACTTATTCATGTAAAAACAAAAAACAAAACCAAAAGCACGTGGAAAAGGAGGATAGTGAGGACAGGCAGAAAGGGGGGGGGGGGGGGGGGTGAAGGATGGTCTCAAAATGGGGTAAAAACAACTGTCCATGTCCTCCCACCTAATTCTTTGTTGTTTGATTGTCAGGTGTCCGAGTACCTGGGAACTGAACATCACCAAGTCATCTTCACTCCTCAAGAGGGCATTGACGCAATTCCAGATGTCATCAGTCATTTAGAAAGCTATGACATCACCACCGTCCGAGCCTCAGTGGGTAAGATAAAATGTGACAGGTCAGCCTATTGGTTTGTCTCAAGACTTCTAGGTTTTGATTCGGTCCTTTTTCTATATGTTTTCAACCCATTTCAACATCTCATCTTTTATTCATGTCCATTCTTTTTAATTACGATTAAAAGAAAATTACCAGTTCCCTTTATAAGCAATTTTGTGTTCGATCTTGTAGCTTATGGGCCACTGATATGAAATCCGATATATGACTTACCTTTGAAAAAAGTGCTTTTCCTGTCAAAGGTTAGGGACATCGACAGTGTAGTTGAAATGCAGCCCATATTCAATGTCTGTTTGGCATTTATAGAATATTTGAAATGTTTCCCACGTAGAGAGTTAACTTCAATCTTTAGACAGAAACAAAATATGATTGAACACATGTGTTAAAACTGGCGGCCTCTTTGGTATTTTAGAGACCGTTCATTCGATTTTGTTGGAGCATCTGCTATTCATTTGCGGTTGAAATGCGCTTGCTGCGTTTAGATGTGACCTGGACGGTCCATTTACATCCAGTCTCGTTTGACCCAGGTATGTTCCTGATCAGTCGTTACATCAAACTTCACACGGACACAACGGTGGTGTTGTCGGGTGAGGGGTCGGACGAATTGGCGCAAGGATACATCTATTTCCACAACGCCCCCACAGCGGCGGAGGCGGACAAAGAGTCCCGGCGCTTGCTGGATGATTTATTCATGTTTGACGTGCTGCGGGGAGACAGGACCACAGCAGCCTGGGGGTGAGTTCTTCCAAAAGGGTAGTCTCTCCTTGACTGAATTGAAGGTAGTCATATATGAGAGTGTAAAACCCGAACGAACGGGTTGATTGGAAAATCTCCGTTTCTGTGCCCAAGGACGGCAGAATTCATTGGATTGTTTGTATCAATAGAGAGTCTCCCATTGGAAGGAATAACTTGGCAAAGATGTGGAAAACGCAGATGTTCGGATAAATATTAAGCATTTAGATTAATTTTCTTCGATAGCTTCTTGTTGACAGTTTTTAATCGTACATGTCAAAGAGTAGTATTCAAAAACAGTATCACCACGTATATGTGCGCGCGCGCGCGCGGGCACACACACACACACACACACACACACACACACACACACACACACACACACACACACACACACACACACACTCTCGCGCGCGCGCGCATGCACAAAAAACACACACACATGCGCACGCACACACACATACAGACACGTACACATACATACATACACTCGCACACATTCTCTCTCTCTCTCTCTTTCTCTCTCTCTCTCTCTCTCTCTCTCTCTCTCTCTCTCTCTCTCTCACACACACACACACACACACACACACACACACACAACACACACACACACACAACACTATGCATACACAAGCAAACGCGCCAACACTTTGTGCGCCCACCCACCCCACTCCCACTGCCCCCTACACACGTGCTTGCGCGCATGCGCTTGTCAGTGTGCGAGTGCATGCGTGCCAAGTAAGTATGGACTTGCTTGCGTAAGGAAGGGTGGGGGAGAATGGGAAGGCGGGCTCAGTGAAGTAAAGGGGAGGGAGTTCATTGGAAAGGTAGTGTGCCAAAGAGGCTCTGTGTGATCACTCTGACATACAGCTTCAGCACATGGAAGGGTGACGGGAATAAAAGTTAGTTTCACGTGTTGACACATAAGAATGATATAACTATTTATTCTGGAATTCCAAAAAATAAAAAATTGTTACCGAAATTCCGAATTGAGTGGAAAAAATCAAGAATGTCAAAATTCTGTTTAAAAATGTGGGGTCTAGGAGCCCATTGTGTTTAGGCAATAATAAGATATTGCAGAAGAAAGCCCAGATGATATTACGTGCATGCTGCACTGAGATGTTTAGAAACATTTTTTTTTAAACCCTTTTTTGTCAACTGAAACACAAGGGGGGTTAGAAATGCTTTCATTCCAAAGCCGAACTGTCCACTCTTCAGCCTTCCCCACTCCTTTGTCTCCTGGTTCCCTAATTTTGATTCCAGAAGGTTGGCAGCTCTAGAGATGGAGAAATAGGACTTGAATGGGGATGGGTCTTTGAAAGGAGAATGAGAACAGTCTGTGGTTACCTTCACCAAGGAAGGTGCGCTTTCTTTCCCACCTGTAGGTTTGTCTCTCTCTCTGTTGGCTACATTATGCAAGAACTACTGACTGAATATATGAAAAAAGAAATGGGGGGGGGGGGGGGGGGGGGGGGGGGGGGGGGGGGGGGGATATAGGTGCGAAATGAAGCCATTAAGTGT
>JADBJO010005361.1:0-30000 GCA_016801955.1 Conus betulinus | reverse complement strand
CCCCTCGGACAAATGAAATTGGTAGTATGTGGTATAGATGTGTGTGTTTGTGTGATACACACACACACACACACACACACACACACACACACACACACACACACACACACACACGAAGAGAGAGAGAGAGGTGGGGAGGAGATCGATGACCTCAATTTCGATGGATTACTGTGTGTGTGTGTGTGTGTGTGTGTGTGTGTAAGAGAGAGAGAGAGAGGAGAGACAGAGAGAGAGCAAGGAAAACCAATGGTATCGACCTTCAAATTTTAAAGTGTTGTAGGTATCTACCAGTGACTGCATTTTGAGTTCTTACGGTTGAAGATGTACAAAATATGGAAGAAAAAAATATTTACCAATATATAAAGGCTACACTATCAACGTCACACTGCTCCACACAATTTTCATGCAAAAAAAAAGGAGAAGGAATAGAGCACCCAAATCCATTTTGCTGAGCTTTACTTAAAACAGATGATGGTTGTTGCGATGAAGTACACTTTCAGGACACTCGCGTCAAATGTACAGGACAAACCTTGAGCCCGAACGGCAAGCGGGAGCTGGGCTGACCAAGAATCACCCTGCATCGAGACCTTCATGCAGACCTGGGGGCAAATGGTGGGAAAGGCTCAGGACAGACAACTCCAGTGAACTGTTGTCTGAGCTCCTGGAGTAGTGACGGGCGATGATAATGATGGTAATACCATCATTACTAGTATCATCATCATCATCATCATCATCATCATCATCATCATCATCAACATCATCATCATCATCATCAAGAGTACATATACAGTACCTATCCTCGGTTTGAGACCAAGCTTTAGGCGCTTCACAATGCACATTTTCTCTTGCACAACTGACTGCCTACCTGGCTGGAGCCGACTGAACAGCTGCATGCTGGCGCTACATTTAGTCGTTTCCTGCGTCATTCAGTCTGTCAGACAGTCAGTTTTCATTCCTATTTTCAATCTTTCGGTACATGCTGTGGGTATACGTGTGGTCCATTCCAACGGCCTAACTAACTGGCCTTCTCTTCCGAAAGTTGGTGATGGGTTTTCACGTGTGCACAACATGTTATGCATGCATGCGTTCAATCATGGAACCGCGGTTTATAATCCTATTCGAAGAACCTTCTGAGAGAAGTGAAGTCAGAACCAATATTAACTCCGTAGGAAATCACTTACACAAAAATCCCAGCGGAGATTTGAACCCGCTACCTCAGGAGCACGAGTCCGGCGTTCTGCTCAATAAGCTATTTCGAACCCCCAAAACAGAAAAGTAAAGCCCTGCGTAGGTTTAGTCAGGTAGAGCTTTTTGGCGAGTGTTCTTCATTCGGTGTATCGTCAATCTTCCTACTTCCCTACCACACCATCTTACTACTGGAACACTCCCAAACCAAGGTGCTATCGCCCCTCCCGCTACTGGATGAAGTGATTTCCTTGATATACATCATAAGTGTGAGTGATCTGTGACAGCAACACAAGTGTAGGGTTGAGAGTATGGCAAACACGGCAAACGATCAGGTTAAAGGTATATTGTAAACATGATTCAGTCCTGTGTATGTTTGAAACAATGTTCAGTTACATCGACCGCTCATGCTAAGTCTAATGATATTGAAAGCATTCACTTGCGTAAGCGCAACATTTTTCCAAAGATGAGTTTTTCCCAGTAAAGTAATAGGGCACAGCATAATTCTAAGTCACCAATTTCATCAAAATCAATTCCCATCAGAGCCGTTTATTTGTCGACCAACACCCACCCAGAGGTGAGTCTGCCATGATAGGAAGTGGCAAGACTGAAGCCATACAGTAGACTGAGACCATGCAGTAGACTGAGACCATGCAGTAGACTGAGACCATACAGTAGACTGAGACCATACAGTAGACTGAGCTATTCAGTAGACTGAGCTATTCAGTAGACTGAGACCATGCAGTAGACTGAGCTATACAGTAGACTGAGAGCATGCAGTATACTGAGACATACATTAGTCTGAGACCATGCAGTAGACTGAGCCCTACAGTAGACTGAGAGCATGCAGTAGACTGAGACCATGCAGTAGACTGAGACATTAGACTGGGCCATACAGTAGACTGAGCCACACAGTAGACTGAGACCATGCAGTATACTGAGACATAGAGTAGACTGAGACCATGCAGTAGACTGAGACCACGCAGTAGACTGAGACCACGCAGTAGACTGAGACCATGCAGTAGACTGAGACCATACAGTAGACCGAGACCATACAGTAGACTGAAACCACGCAGTAGACTGAGACCATGCAGTAGACTGAGAGACCATACAGTAGACCGAGAGACCATACAGTAGACTGAAACCACGCAGTAGACTGAGACCATGCAGTAGACTGAGACCATACAGTAGACCGAGACCATACAGTAGACTGAGACCACGCAGTAGACTGAGACCATGCAGTAGACTGAGACCGTGCAGTAGACTGAGACCATACAGTCCAGTTTCACCCACTTACTAGATGAGCATTTGAGAGAGTTGAAATTTCCTGACCAACTGCTGGTGTCTGTATCTCTCGCGCCTGGTTGACGCCAGGATAGACATTGAAAACGAAGCGTAGAGAACAGTCCTGTCATGTAGTCTCACACAGGAATGGAACTCCATAGCATCATCTTCATCATCCTCATCCTCATCGTTCATCATAAAAGAACCTCAAATTCTGTGGTTCTTTGCCCTACCTTCACAATATGCTCAGTTGTGTTTTCCTCTCCGCGACTCTGCCTTTGCTAGGTTCGTGCTGGGGTCGCCGGTATGGTCAGCCTCCCGGGGACTGTCGTTGGACAGACATGGTGACGTCCTCTAAGAAGGACGATCAGCCACGCCGGCTCTGCGAATGAGCAATTCTTGACGTCAGTAGGCAGCATTGTAAATGGTGTCCAGCGTATGCTGGTTCAGAACAGGCACCACTGAACACCACCGGAGTGACTCGGCACTATTGCAGTGTCTTCGTTAGTGGGTTGCCCCATGACAACTCGATGTTGACTGCTCTTGGTACATCGCCAGTGCTGAAGCTGCGACGGGACAAGCAGAGGTGTGACTGTTGACGCGGAATCGAAAAACAAACGGGGAACGGGGAAGAGGGGAAGTAATGCCACTTAGATGGCAGACAAGATGAGACAGAAAAAAAGAAGTTGTAATAGAAATGATTTCAATGAGATAGTCATACGATATGTTTCTTTTTTACCCGGCATTTTTATTTAATATATTTCTCAAAGTAATACATAATACATGTAAAAAAAAATGTAGCCATGACGATAGACAACATACTTTATGATAGGTTTCTCGATGGCAATTGGTATATATTTGAAGTAGAAAGCAATGTCGTGATGTAGCTACGACGTTGTGACAGAGACCATTCAGATGAGGTGTAACTTAAAAAGGAATGTTGCCAGATGATAATAGGAATCAGAAAGATTTGGATTTATTAGATGACCAACATTGACATGTCTTCACCAATAGTCAATTTCTACCCTTATTGCTTGTAGCATGTTTGCCTCTCCAACCATCAAAAAACAGTGCATCGATGCTGATTCCTAATTGATCACAAATCCAGAAAAGAAACTAAAAGAAAAAAAAAAAGAAAATTAACCAGACGAAAACAAAACAAAACACACAAATATGTGAACAAACGAATAAATAAAAAATATAAGTAAATAGAAAAATAAACAGATACATTGAATGATTGATCAATGAAAAATCTTCAAAAAGCTTTTTAAAGACGCAACCAGGGTAAAACAAACGTGATGCGTAATAAGCTTCTATCCAAATCTCAAGAGGAAGGCAGTCAGTCCATTATGTGTGTCTGACTCACTCCTTATAGTGAGTCAGGACCCGAGCAGACCCTTCCGTGACGTTTGTCCAACGTGGTATCCAGAAGTACGGAGTCCAGGAAGACTTCTTGGGAAACTGTCCTCAAAGATCCGGCGGTACAGCAAAGCTTCTTTCGTCGTGGGGGTGTTGTGAGAGTACAGGGACTTAGCCAGTAGCAGCTCCCCGTCGTCTATCTACAGACATTAAAAAAAAAAAAATGCAAAGTATATAAACGTACTCCCAGTTTATCCTGAACACGCGTGATATATTCCATAAAGAGGAAAAACCGTCTTGGGCTGGTGTAACCGTTAGCAATGCTATTCTGGTAAACATCGGCCATCATTTGTGACCTATAATGAACATACTTACAAATTTTCAGAAAGATCGGCCAAGAACTTTCTGGGATTTTCCATAAAGAAGAAAACCATTATGGGCCGTTAGTAACGGCTATAACGGTACACTTGAACATCGGGCATCATCCGTGACCCATAATGAGTATACCAACAAATTTTCAGAAAGATCGGCCACGTACTTTCTGAGATATTCCATGAAGAAAGAAAACCATTATGGGCCGTTAGTAACGGCTATAACGGTAAAATAAAACATCGGGTATCATCTGTGACCCATAATACCTACAAATTTTCAGAAAGACTGGCTAAGTACTTTCTGAGATATTCCATAAAAAAGAAAAACCGTTATGGGTTGTTATAGCCGTCAGTGACGGCCATAACGGTAAACTAAAACATCGGGCGTGATCCGTCACCCATAATAAAACATACTGTTAATTTTCACAAAGATCGGCCGAGTACTTTTTGAGACATTTCATAAAAAAAAAAAAAAAACCGTTATGGGCCCATTACAGCCCTTACTACCAGTATAACGGTAAACTAAAACATTGGGCATCATCCTTCGCCTCTAATGAACATACCTACAAATTTTCAGAAAGATCGGCCAAGTACTTTCTGAGATATTCCATAAAGAAGTAAAACCGTTATGGGCCGTTATAGCCGTTAGTAACGGCTATATCGGGGTAAACTAAAACATCGGTTATCATCCGTGACCCATAATGAAACATACCTACAAATTTTCAGAAAGATCGACAAAGTGCTTTCGGAGATATTCCATAAAGAAGAAAAACAGTTATGGGCCGTTATAGCCGTTAGTAACGGCTATAACGGTAAACTAAAACATCGGGCATCATCCGTGACCCATAATGAACATACCTGCTAATTTTCACAAAGATCGGCCAAGTACTTTCGGAAATATTCGAAAAAGAAGAAAAAACCGTTACAGGCTGTTACAGCCGTCAATAACGGCTATAACGGGAAACTAAAACATCGGGCATCATCCGTGACCCATAATGAACATTCTGCTAATTTTCACAAAGATCGGCCATGTACTTTCTGAGATATTCATGACGAAGAAAACCGTTAAAAACCGTTACAGGCCGTTAGTAACAGCTATAACGGTAAACGGTAACTAAAACATCAGCCATTATTCGTGACCCATAATGAACATGCCTACAGCGTTTCATAAAGATCGGCCTAGTACTTTCTGAGATATTCCATACAGAAGAAAAACCGTTACAGGCCGTTACAGCCGTTAGTAGCGGCTATAACGGGGGAAACTAAACATCGGGCATCATCCGTGACACATAATGAACATACCTGCAAATTTTCACAAAGATCGGCCGAGTACTTTCGGAGATATTCCATAAAGAAGAAAAACAGTTACAGCCGTTAGTTAGTAACGGCTATATCGGTAAACTAAAACATCAGGCATTATTCGTGGCCCATAATAAATATACCTACAAATTTTCACAAAGATCGGCCAAGTACTTT
Organism: Conus betulinus; assembly: GCA_016801955.1. Taxonomy (NCBI): domain Eukaryota; kingdom Metazoa; phylum Mollusca; class Gastropoda; order Neogastropoda; family Conidae; genus Conus; species Conus betulinus. Next base: position 24,325 of record JADBJO010005361.1, on the reverse strand, counting down.
CGGAGATATTCCGTAAAGAAGAAAAAAAACGTTACAGGCCGTTACAGCTGTTAGTAACGGCTATAACGGGGTAAACTAAAACATCGGGCATCATCCGTGACCCATAATGAATGAACACCTGCTAATTTTCACAAAGATCGGCCAAGTACTTTCGGAGATATTCCATGAAGAAGAAAAACCATTCCAGGCCGTTACAGCCGTTAGTAACGGCTATAACGGCAAACTAAAACATCGGGCATATATCCGTGACCCATAATGAACATACTTACAAATTTTCAGAAAGATCGACAAAGTGCTTTTGGAGAATTTCGAAAAAAGAAGAAAAAAACCATTACAGGCCGTTACAGCCATTAGTAACGGCTATAACGGCAAACTAAAAACATTGGGCATCTTCAGCGACCCATAATGAACACACCTACAAAAATTTTCACAAAGATCGGCCGAGTAATTTCTGAGATATTCCATGAAGAAGAAAAAACCGTTACAGGCCGTTAGTAGTACGGCTATAACGGTAAACTAATATATCGGGCATTATTCGTGACCCATAATGAACATACATGCTAATTTTCACAAGATCGGCCAAGTACTTTCTGAGATATTCCATGAAGAAGAAAAACCGTAACAGGCCGTTACAGCCGTCAGTAACGACTATAACGGCAAACTTAAACATCAGGCATTATTCGTGACCCATAATGAACATACCGACAAATTTTCACAAAGATCGGCCGAGTACTTTTTGAGATATTTCATAAAAAAAGAAAAACCATTACAGGCCGTTACAACCGTTAGTAACAGCTATAATGGTGAACTAAAACTGGGTATCATCCGTGACCCATAGTGAACACACCTGCTAATTTTCATAAAGATTGGCCAAGTACTTTCGGAGATATTCCAAAAAGAAGAAAAACTGTTACAGGCCGTTACATCCGTTAATAACGGATTTATCGGTAAACTAAAACATCGGGCATTATTCGTGACCCATAATGAACATACCTACAAATGTCACAAAGATCGGCCAAGTACTTTCGAGATATTCCTTAAAGAAGAAAAAACCGTCACAGGCCGTTACAGCCGTTAGTAACGGCTATAACGGGGTAAATTAAAACATTGGGCATCATCCATGACCCACAATGTTCACACCTGCTTATTTTCACAAAGATCGGCCAAGTTTTTTTTGAGACATTCCATAAAGAGGAAAAACCGTTACAGGCCGTTACAGACGTTAGTAACGGCTGTAACGGTAAACTAAAACACCGGGCATCATTCGTGACCCATAATGAACATAACTACAAATTTTCAGAAAGATCGGCCCAGTAGTTTTGTCTGGAGCGAGTGGAACACACATTTTTGACCACGGACACACAGACAGACGGAGACAGACAGCATTTCTTCTTCGTTCCCATTCTAAAGTACTCCCTGTTCTATAAGAAACTGGGAGTACAAAAAAACAACGAACAGTCGGTTAACTAGTAGTCACGCGGTTAAAAGAAAACAGTAACTAACAAGCTTTAGGAAGATGCTTGTATGCGGTAAAAACTAGATGGTCTGAGCGTGAACAACGTCTATGGCTGCAGCCGGAAGTAAAGAACTGAATCCACTTTACCCTGAGTGTCTGAAGATCTGCATCCAATGGTTCAACTGGCGACAATGGTGTATGTCCTTTGGCAATAGCGATGGTTACGGTGGAAAAAAGAAATTGTTTTTTTAAACACACATGTCGTGTTACAATGTGTAAACTGACGTGGCATTTGTTGCCTCCAACGAAAGACAGAACGATTAAAAGATGTTCCTTCCCACGTGATTTTTTCATTTCCTGTAAGAGATAAACAACTTTGACAGATCTTATGCGAGACAGATTTTTAAGCAACTTCTGCGTGTTTCCAAAAATCTGATTCTTTTCAACAGCCATGAAAAGAATCGACTTTGGCGACATGACAGCCTTAATATGGTTCCTGGTGGTCAGCTGGGCTATAAACAACATGCTAGACCAAAACCGTCAGAGCTGTAAGTTTCACACATGTATTCGGCAAGAGCAAGTGTTTGTCTCAACCGGTCTTTGCAGGTTTCAAAGTATGACTGCAGGCGGAGGTTAAAACATGACAACAAAAGTTGAAGCATAGAGCCCAACTCATCCCAATGTAGCCGGGTGCTAACGGTATGCTTCCTTGTTTGTTCTGATTGCTCTGTGCTGTCATGTCTGCTAGACGAATCGGTGTCAAAAGCAGCATTCCTTTGGCGAACTGAATATGATTTCTTGTGGGAGCAAGAGTTACCGTACTTGTTTATTGTTGACGAGGTGTGTACCAACGAGCCAAAATGTCACATTGGCGATGAGGATTCAAACACTCATGCAGGTGAGTTCATAAACCCTTTTTTTATGAATTCAGTACAATAATATTAATTCTCACAAGAAAGATAGTTCCTGGAGAAATTGGTTGTTGTTTATTTCATGTTCGCAAGCGGTAATGACGTCAATTTACTTTAGGCCCAGTCAACACTGTGTCAGGGCGTGAAAGCTGCGTGGGCCGGTCAAGTTCTTGATTGCTAAAACTGAAAGGAAGTTTTTTTTTTCGTTCAGAATGACTAACATACTTAAATTTGACGAATTCAATCCAGCAATGGAAAATTTTGACTGTTTATATTAGGACGTCTTACGATGTACTTTGAAGCTAATGACATCGCTGATGGTAGAAAGAAAAATGTGTTCCTGTCAGTTACTGGGGCAAAATACTATTCACTGCTTCGTTTGCTCACCTAACACACCAGCTACAAAAACATATGATCAGCTTGTTGACATTCTGAAGGCACATATATCACCCAAGCCACTAGTCAGAGGTGAAAGATTCAAATTTCACAGCAGAAAACAGAATGAGTTGGAAACTGTGAATGACTTTTGCAGCAGAACGTAGACGTTTAGCATCCATGTGTGAATTTGGACAATTTTTGCAGGAAGCGCTTAGAGATAGATTTGTGTGTGGCCTTTCTGATGCCACAACTCAGAAGAAGGTGCTATCTGAGAAAGATCTCACCTTTTCCACGGCAGTGCAAATCGCCCATGCTATGGAAACAGCTACAAGTCACTCTGCAACTCTTCACCCTAAGTTCTCAGATGAGCCACCATCTACACCTGATGTGAACGTGATCCAAAAAAGGCACCAATGTCAAAAACCTTTGACAAAACTAGCAGCCTACAAAACCAGAGCGACAAGTGTTACCGATGTGGTAAAATGCATTCTGCTGAAAGCTGTCCTTTCAAGAACTACACTTGTAATCATGGCATAAAATTGGATATTTGCAAGCCATCTGTCGTTCAAAGAACAAAACTGGGACACCTTCCTCTCCCAGAAGTTCGTCTCTGAAAGCCATGAGGACATAGAGGTGGTGATGCACACCAAAAAAAGAAAGACAATGAACCAAATACAGTCACACTAAAGGTTGAACGCAAACCTATGATCTTTGAAGTTGATACCGGAGCTTCAGTCACTCTTATCAACGCTAGATGACGTGTTGGACAAGAGCATTTCACTTTCGGTCTGTGAGACAAAAATTGAAAACATACACTGTTTGATGGCGAGGGTGAGGGTATGGCAATGCTAGAAAATTGTTTGATTGACAACGCTTCGTTGGATAATGATTATTACATTCTTGATTCTGGTGACGTAAATGCTCGCACTTCGAATATTTCACAAAATGATGCATCAATAAATGATTTTCTTGACTCTATACATAAAGATTTCAAAATGGAGTGACTGAGGGCAGAAAAATAAAGCAAAACTTAGAAAGAGAGGGGGTTAGCTACCGCCAAGGACATAGACAAAGCACAGGACAAGACACAATGCATTTCGACCTCTTGGGTCTTCTTCAGGCAAAAACAAACAAAATTTTGGACAGTACAAACGAAGAACGTAAAGTCACTTATCTTCCTATGTATTCGGAACCCGAACAAAATGGTCGCCAGACGGAAACGACAGGGGATTATTGGAGAGGAAATAGGGGGCGGGGGGGGGGGGGGGGGGGGGGGGGGGGGGGGGGGGGGGGAGTGAAACAATGGGGTTTGTAGGTTGCGTAGCTGGTTCAATAGAGTGGTATGATATATTTGTGACGGTAGTGGTTATGGTGGATTGATAATAGTGCTCATTGGGGGGTGGGGGGGGGGGGGGGGTGGAGGAGGGATAAAATGAAATAAATATATAAAAAAAATAAATAAATAAATACAAAATAACCAAAAAATAAATAAATGATTAAAAATAGAAATAAAAGGTAAAAAAATAAATATATAACACAAATTTTGTTTAATCATATATATGATAAGATAAAAATTAAATGAAAAATAGAAATGATAAATAATAATAACAATAATAATAATAATAGTACTAATAATGATAAATGAACAGATAAATAAAAGTAAAGTAAAAAGGAGAGAAAAACAATTAAATAAATAAAACAAATAATTTACTTTACTGGCTTGTGATGGTGATGATAGTAGTCATGCGTGGGTAGTTGTATATGGGGGTGTGGGTAATGCTAATAATGGTGGGAAGGTAATGAAAATGATCAATAGGTGATAAGGTATCGTTGTGGGGGGGGGGGGGGGGGGGAGTGGGGAGAAGGGCAACGTGGAAGGGGAGAGAGAGGGGGAGAGCTCATCTCTCCACCCAGTATGGGGTGAGGGGTGGGATGTTCATACAAATAGTGTTGTTGAAAAGGTAAACAATACTGTGGGATGATGTTTATTGTAGGCATCAATATGTTCATGTTGGTTGAGAAGAGATAGGACTGATCAATGAGAAACGGGGGATCATGTGTTAAACACACACACACACACACACACACACACACACACACACACACACACACACACACACACACACACACACACACACATGTAAACGGTATTCTGGGTGATTTATGATCATAATGAGACTAACTGTATGAAGTTTTCTCTCTCTCTCTCTCTAACACACACACACACACACACACACACACACACACACACACACACACACACACACACACACACACACACACACACACACACATATATATATATATATATATATATATATATATATATATATATACATATATAATGAAACAATAAATTCCAAGGATAAGTACCGAGCACCATTCCAGCAACTTACAGAGCAGCTAGGTGTTGCAATGACTGCAAGAAATATTGAATTATAAACAAAGCTTGCTCTTATGTCTCAGATTATAGATGATTCTGCCTAACTGACAGTATGTGCTTGAGTGGGTGATACATATATATATATATATATATATATATATATATATATATATATATATATATATATATATAAAAAAACAAAGAAAAAAACAGCTAGATGGGTGATGATGATTTGATAACCAAAGTGTTACAGAATGATAATCATTGTTGTTACTGGATACTGTGGGATCTGATCATTGTCATAGCTGAAGTAATGTAATGGCACTGGTATAATGAAGTCTGTTGAGAGGGGGGGGGGGAGGAGGGAATCATTAATCAGTCACTGATAGGTGATGATTATTATGAGATCAACCGTACTATAGGATGATCTTCTTCGTTCACCTAAGCAGGAATCCTGGAGGTACTGGCGAAGACTACTGTATGGTGAAGGCCCTCCAGTGGTCAGTAAGGCTTTGCACTCATTGATGTGTTGGCAAGCTAGGTTTCTACTTTGGGTGTTGCTGGGAATGTTCCGCTGTCATTGGGGCTGTACTGCATGGATAAATTGAAGACTCGCCAGTGTGGAATATTGTGGTCATGTGATGTCACAGTCTGGACTGCCCTGTTCTCAGTCTCAAAATAATGGTCTTCTTCTAGGTTCACTTAGGCAGGAATCCTGGAGGTTCTGACGGAGGCTGATGTATGGTGAAGGCCCTCCAGTGGTCAGTAAGATTTTTTCCACTCATCGGTGTTTGGCAGGCTGGGTTTCTACTCTGCGTTTTGCTGGGAATGCTCCGCTGTCATTGGGGCTGTACTGCATTGATAATTTGAAGACTCGCCGATGTGGAATATTGTGGACATTTGATGTCAAAGTCTGGACTGCCCTGTCCTCAGTCTCACAATGTTCACTTGGTCCGATCCGGGCAGCCGGTACTATGCATCCCTCTTCTTGAAGTCTGGGTGCTGCTCAAGTCATCTTCCCTTTTGTCTCCTCGGAAATACTTTTGATTTATTCAAAGGAGGCTTCCTTTTACAGTTGGGGCTGCTGTCCTCCTTCCTTGGCAAAGTGACTTTACGTTCTTTGTTCGTACTGTCCTAAATGTTATTTGTTTTTGACTGAAGAAGACCCAAGAGGTCAAAATGCATTGTGTCTTGTCCTGTGTTTTGTTTGTCTATGTCCTTGGCGGTAACTAGTCCCGTATCTTTCTAAATTTTTCCATACATAAAAGCGAAAGTAACACAAATACAAAATCACAAGACACAGTTATTAACAGTTTCGAGCAATCCCTGTTAAATATGTGCACTGCGTTAGGTTTGCTTATTCTGCATGGTATGTGTTATGGTGACCTTGAAAGTTGCTACACGTACATATGTGATTTTGATTGAAGTGTGATTGACTATTTTCTGATGTCGAGTGATTTGTTTGCGATTGTTTGTTATAACTGCTGTTTGTCTGTTTATGATCGTACTGAAAGTTATCACATGCCTACGGTTTTCTATGTTAGTTTTCCTACTGTTTCTGTTGTACATGACGACAATGAAAAAAAAATGCACGTTCATAAGTTTACTTGGATCTCTGAACACGCATAGGTATTTGGAACTGCATTGAACTCTGATTCAGTTAAAAAAAAAAAAAACTTGGAAGCTGCAATTCAAACGATTATACAGATGTAAATGAAGCCATTCATATATTTTAATGAAGCTTTGAAAGAAGCTGCAGACTGCATGAAGAAACGAATGTGTGTGAATGGGAGTAGTAAGAAAGCGCAAGACTAGTTTGATTTGGAGTGTAGGAATGGAAGGAAGCGTGTGCGCAAGCTTTTAAAGAAATTTCGTCGAACTTTAGATGAACAAGATAGGTTTATTTTTTTTTATCAAGCAAGAAGAGAGTATAAAATTTTCAATAATTTCAAAAGAAACTGTGCAATGATACGATAATTAAAAGTTTAATAAATTCTGTGAATAAACGAAAAGATATCTGGGAAACACAGTCCATAATATGTCAAAAATCAGATAACTGTGGAGCAATGATTTGAACAATTTCAGATGCTTCTGGAAACGGACACAAATGATGATTTATTTGAGGATATTATTGGGGATGTTGATGATGATGATCTGCTCTCAGATCGTCCTATTTCTGAAGAGGAAATAATATTAGCACTGCGTAAATTTAAACTAAAAAAGGTTAGTGGTCCAGGTGGGATTATTGGAGAAATTTGGAAAAACTCATGTAGATTTATTTTACCTTTTCTGGTTAAGTTTCTAAATGTACTTTTTGATCAAAGTGTTTATCCAGAGTTGGACGGAATCTATTATTGATTTATTTTACCATTACACAAGAAAGGCGATGTTAACAATCCAGGATACTATAGAAGTATTAGTCTTCTTAATGTGTTTAGTAAAGTGTATGGCTTTATCATAAATCAACGATTGCAGTTGTCGGTTGAAGAAAACAACTTGACAGGTGAATGCCAGACAGGATGAAAAAAAAGGTTATTCCACGGTTGTGCACTTGTTCACTTTACTAGCATGTGTTCAGAAGCAATTTAATACAACCCGAAACCGTAAGTTTTACGTTGCTTTTATTGATTTTCTGAAATGTTTTGATACAATAAACAGAAATCTGCTTTGGCCTATTTCAGTGAAGAACGGTATTAATGGTAAGCTATTGCGTTGTGTACGCAGCATGTATTTTAAGTGTAAAAGCACGTGTTACACATGTGGTGCTAAACTTACTCAGTCTATTGTTTTTCGAGAGTTAAGCAGTCCAACTCTATTTTCTTTGTTTAACGAATTAGCGCTGGATGTAATTACAACTGGTAGACATGGGGTAACATTTTCGCTCGACGCATTTGAGTTATCTATTTGACTATATTAGCCGATGATGTTGTATTGCTTTCAGATTCAGTGGTAGGGTTACAAAATCAATTAAATAGTTCACAAAAGATCAGCTGCAGCACTAGATTTTGACAGTTAATTTGGGTAAAAAGTAATATTGTGGTTTCTCAAAAAGGCAGTCATCTAGGGGCAAGGGAGAGGTTTTTTTTTTTTTTTTTTTTTTTTTTTTTTTTTGGATGGAGTTATGCCTGTTGTTAATGCCTACATGTATTCAGGTAATTATTTGGCGACAACACTGAGTTTCAACACTGCCTGTCGTGATTTAGCTAGCAAAGCTAAGAAAGGTGTTTTTGTGTATTTACAACGTCTACGTTTATTTAATGGTGATTCTTTGCATAAGCTGTTAACTCTGTTTGATCTTCAAGTGCTTCCTATCATGCAGTATGAATGCGAGATATAGGTTTTTTTTTTTTATATATAAAAGCAGCTCAGTATGGTGAAAAAAAGTGCATTTATGTGCCTTGAAGAAGTATTTAGGTGTTAGTCTTAGTACTCTGAACGATATACTTTATAATGAGTTGAACAGATATCCTGTCACTATCAGTTTTGTTGTACAATGTATCCGTTACTGGTTTAAGATACTGCAGATGTCAAATGACAGATTACCCAAGAAGGCTTATGCTACGCTCTGTGATCTTTATTATCGAGGAAAATCCACTGGGGCCACACATGTTAGATCATGTTTGTTTAGACATGGATTTGGATTTGTGTGGCTGGAGTAAGGTGTGGGTATGTCATTGAATTTTGTGTGTGTCTTTCGGCAGAGAATAATGATTTAAGATGATGGCAAATATGGAGTGAACATGTGAATGAGAGTGATAGGTTTCTGTACATAGAACTTTTTGTTGTCCGTGTGTGGCTCTCTACCAATAATCTGTACATGGATCTTGACAGGCATTTACAATGTATTACTACGAAGTTTAGATTCGGCATTTCTGACTTGTCAGTTCACTACTATAGGTGTAGAAACTATACGCACAAGATTTAATTTGTAAACTATGTAAAGGTGCTGTCGAAAACGAAAAGGCCCTTCTTAATATGTTGTTCATTGTACAATTGCATAAGAGAAAAGTTCATTGCTCAAAAGTTCTCTCATAATCCAAATGGTATTCGTTTATATCTCTTGTTGGCCTCAGCGAACACTACCACAGTCAGGAAATTAGCAATTCATATTTACCAGCGGCTAAAGCGCGGCCGATTACTCTAACTTGAATGAATATTTATGTATTTGTTTGTAATGATGTTTACATGTATCTGGTTTTCTTCTCCTCTTCAAAAGAGGGCCTTAGCCTTATGGAATAAAGAATTTTCATCTCTCTCTCTCTCTCTCTCTCTCTCTCTCTCTCTCTCTCTCTCTCTCTCTCTCTCTCTCCCGTACATACTGCTGTACTGCTGTTACTGAAGCACAGTTTCGGTAGTATACTGCTTCATTAAATCCCACAGTTGTCGGTAGTATAACAATATTGGAAGAAGAATTATAAATCTCTCTCTCTCTCTCTCTCTCTCTCTCTCTCTCTCTCTCTTCGCTCTCTCTCTCTCTCTCTCTGTGTGTCTCGCTCCTTTGTTAAGTAATAGGAGGATCGCTTTCTACAAATGTCTCTCTTTGTGCTTGTGTGTTGTTGTTGTTGTTGTTGTTTTCGTAATTAATTTATGTATTCTTGTTTTGTTGTGTTTAATGTTTTTTCTTTTCCTTTAAATTCATCTCTGCGTCGATGTTGATGGAGAAAACATGTCATCCACCTTTTTTATGTGTTTTTGAAGATATATATGTATATACCTGCCCGGTCACCCTTTGACTAACATGCCTCCAGAAAGTATAATTACTGAAGCTATACAGTACATATTGGCCAACAATGTCTGCCGATTTGAAAACAAGTATTTTAAGCAAATACAGGGTACAGGGGAACACCTATGGCACCGGTGGTGGCCAACCTTTTTATGGGCCGGCTAGAGAGAGAACTTTTGAATAATTGCCCAACACAAATCTCTGTCGACCAATGGAAAAGGTTTTTAGACGACATTTTTGTTTTATGGATAGGAACAGATGATGAGACAATTTTACGACTTATCCCAATTCTATCCATAAAACAATCAAATTTACGATAAACTCATCCAAACGAGAAACAGTTTTTTCCAGATATTCTGATTAAACTTAGGGATGGCCTGCTGCAAGCAGATCTATACACCAAACCCACCGACGCACACAGTTAATTGCATTAGCGGTCAGCATATCCTCAGCACTGCAAGCAAAATTTACCCTTTAGCCAGTTCTTAAGACTGAGACGCATTTGCTCTTTAGAAGACGATTTCAGGATCCGCTGCACTGAAATGACCTAATACTTACCAAAAAGCTTATCCTCCACACTGCATCCAACAGGCTCTTAAACGGGTCCAAAAAATTCCATGGACTCAAACTTTACAATATAGACAAAAACACAATAAACAATGGGTGCCATTTATTATCTCACACACAATCGTAAAAACCCTCCCCTTAAAGTTTGGTTCGATGAATATATGTCACACTTACATCATCTAGGAGATTGCAGCAGGCCATCCCTAAGGGGAGGGGGGGGGGGGGGGGGGGGGGGGGGGCTTTTTCTACCCGCGTGGCTTTCGCTTTCAATCGTGACAAAAGAGTTTTATAACACATTTTTAAGGACCAACTTTGATTTTAAATCATGTTTTTATTTATTGGAGTCATCTGATTATACTTTTAATACATGTTTGTACCAGTGGCAAATGGGGAAGGTGGAATTTGAAAGCGGAACTATGATACTGGTTGTACATATGATATGTGTATGGGTGTGCCCCCACTGAGAGTGATAAAGTGTATGAAAAGGTGGTGAGATCAGCCTGTCCTGGATGGGCTGACCCCTCATGTTGTCAACTGTGTATTAAAGTGACGGCAGACTCTCAAAGAGTCTGTGGCAAGCCCATGGCATCAAACTGCGCACAAAGGTTGCGTGTACAGAGCTGTGGTTCTGAGCGCTCTCCTATACTGTTGCGAGACTTCGAGCACAAACCGCCGATACATCCAACAATTTGAACAGTTTCATCAACGATACCTGCCAAAGATCTACAGCACAAAATGGCAAGACAGAGTGTCCAACCTACAGGTCCTGAAGAAGTGTGGCTTACCCAGCATTGAGTGTATACTCATCAAAAACCAGTTCCGATGGACAGCACACGTTGTCTGTATGGAGGACAGCAGAATTCCAAAGATGCTGCTCTATGGACAACTTACGGAAGGACAGCTTGACCATGGAAGGTCTTTCCAAAGATACAAAGACACCTTGAAGGTGTGTGTGTGTGTGTGTGTGTGTGTGTGTGTGTGTGAGAGAGAGAGAGAGAGAGAGAGAGAGAGAGAGAGAGAGAGAGAGACAGACAGACAGACAGACACAGACAGACAGGGGGGGGGGGGGGGGGGGGGGGGGGGAGGAGGAAAGTAGGAGGGAACAAATCGGAATTGAAAAGCGAAAACGAAATCCAAGTCTGTCAGTCAGCCAAGTATTCATATTAGTAGATAACATCATTAGATTATTGCTTTTTTCATAGTGAATTTTTGCTATGACGAGAGGAGGGCGCGGGTGAGGAAGAAGGAGAAGTGAACAGTAAATAAATGTACTGCACTCTGAAAAACGGAAAAGACAGGGGATGGGGTTCGGGGTCGGATTCCAATGGATGGGATGCGGTGTTGGGGTCAGATAAGCCAAGAAACCGACAAAGACACAGATTAAGAAAAAGGTAGAGAGAAAGGGGCTCGAGGTATACCTTTTCTTCTTCCCAAGTTCGTGATTGTTCAAACTACATTAGAACATAGGCATAGAGAAGTGGACATAAAGCAGTATGTGAAAATGCCAAGGTAAATTCCACATGACTTAGAATCCAGAATCATTCCCCCATTCTCTCCCCCCCCCCCTCTCGATAGTTGTCCATTTCTGCCCTGTTAAGGCAAAGCCAAGTTAGTCCATTTTTGTCAAAAATGAGTTTATTTGTGAATCAAAGTCACCATTTTGGTGCGCATCTTCTGTGTTATTTTTGAGGCTGAACGGCCTTTAGTTTTCGAGATTTAAGCAAGTATGTCCATGTTAAATTTCTTTTAAGTACCAGAATGTTTTGACAGAATGAAGTAAGTCCTACAACTCCAGATTCCCCTGATGTTACTATAAATACCCTCTATATGCTAAGTCGATCACAATTTGATGGCAAAAGAGAATATGTCCTTTGGCCAATGAGAGAAAAGGATATAGCTGCAAACCAATCAGAATACTTGTTACTTTGCTTGTTGGGGAGTCGTGTGACGAATAAACATGGGTGATTCAAATACATCAGAGTAAGTTCTGGTTTAATACTTGTAATGTAGTAATGTTTGATAATGTTTAATGCGTTGTTTGTGATGTCACTTGTCGTCTTGGCCGTGCAAATGCTTGAAAATACAATGGACCAGTCATTTGGCTGCTTGATCTAGTTTTGGCTTGATCTAGTTTTTCAGTTTTTGTTTCTTCGCTACCGGTAATCAATCCAGCAAGAAAGGTGCATTCAGTGCCAAAGCCTATGGATGCGTGAGTGTCCATGGATGTGTGCATTGTGACGGCCTCCCACAAAATGATAGATAAGTCGCGCAGGGCTGATCGCCGCAGCTGGCAACAAAACAGTGGTGAGGGTCATTTTGGGGGTAAAATGAGATTTTTGGATCGACGTATTGTAACGCTGTTAAATTCATCAAAATCAGGAAATATTTTCGATTATGAAAGGCCAGGGAATCAGTGGCCCTATAAACGAATATTTCGCCACCAGCAATAGCAATGAAAAGGAATATTTTGATTTCGATTCCAACGAAGAAACTGACAGCGAAGCTGACGATGGGACTTCCCCATCGACGTCGACCGGCGTATGTCAGTCTCAGCCTGTTCGACTCGAAATCGAAGATGAAAGAGAAAATGAGGAGCCAGTTGTATGAATTGAAGAAAGTGCAGATCTGTCAGGTATAATGCCGTCGCGATAATGCCAAAAATTTGGTGACAGCGACGTATGAAACAGATACAGGTATGAACTGCAATGGGCAGCCTCTGCCAGATCTGAAAATGGCAGAAAAAGCTTTCCTGTAACTGCATACAGATCAAAATGATCGTTTTAATGCATTCCAGCTGCTGATGGCCAACATATTATGTGTGTGTGCATGTTCGTGGAGAGGAGAGGGAGCGCAGGTTTTGATCGTCGGGATATAGTGTGTGTGTGTGTGTGTGTGTGTGGGTGCGTGTGCGTGCTGTGTGTGCATGTGCGAGAGGACAAGAGAGATTGTACCCATGGCAACTGAAAAGGAAGAAGAAAGAATAATGCACAAACATTTGTTTCTGATAAGGTATGTTTGTTAATCATGAGTATATGCTGTTTTTTTTTGTCAATGAATGGTGAGTCCGGTATGTGTTAACGCACAGTGCAAGAGAACTACCTTTTTCCCTCCAAGATCCCCACTTTTTTAACGCTGGGCCAAATGAAACTAGAAAATACATATCAATTCAATCAATTATGATTAGTGTATCTGTGCTAAGATAACATTAAACAAAGTTATCTATTACATAAGAAAATCCGATTTGTTTTTCATTTTCCAGCGCCCTGAACAGCCATTAAATACACCGATATATATTTGACTGGGGATAACATTCAATTGTTACAGTGTTTGCAATGATTATTTGGATGGTTTCCCACATTTTCATAAGTTTACAGCAAAATTAACCTCGGTTGCAAAGGAAAAATGGTTGGAGAAAGTAGGGAAACTTTAAAGCCATTTTTCTTAAGATGGCTACCGTGTTAATGGAACTCTTTGAAGGGTGATAACTTTTTCATATTTTTAACATACAGAAATTCTTTATATATCATTGGAAAGATCTTTTTTCTCCTCTTTCTGTTGATATACATATCTTCATGAGTTCAAAATCCAACTTATCTATCATTTTGTGGGCGTTGGTCATTATCATGTGTACAGAGCTTGAGATTGTTTTGAGGTCAGAGCTGCACTGCATTATACGGTTATAGGACCCCTGGCTGCCCTAATGAAGGGTTAGTTTTCAAATTGAAGGGTTACTGACTAAAGCTACATATAAGTGTTGAAGCGAAACAAAAATATGTTGGGCCTTGCTCAGCACCAGCCATCACGTAACCCGACTTTCAAAATTCCGTGAAATAGCCTAACTTCCGGTTTTGGCGAGACCGATTGGGCCTATCGGCCCTAGTATTTTCTATACTAACAGGGCAGATTTAGTAGGAGTACAACAAGCAAAATGCTTATACAAGGTACTAGCGAACGGTTCTGTGTCCTGTATCTCACAAAAGTTGATGACACAATCCTACTATTTGTAAACTGATCTAACTTAAAATCAATAAATCATTTTATCTGATGACTAATATAGTAATAAGAGAGAACGGGTCACTGTCCATACCAAAGGTGATCATTCTGAATTTGCGGTTTGCAGGGTTTTTTTTTGTCTGTCCCAAGGATATCTTCCAAACGGATTGGGATAATGGCATGAAATTTTGTGTGGTGGTGTGCCTCTCTATTAGAGAGAGATTCGAACAAGAATGATCAAGATCAATGTCATGACCTTGACGTATGGCCCTGAAAACAAAATATATTTTTGGCCATATCTGGAGCACCGGTCAGCATAGGATGTTAAAACTTGGTATGAAGGTCGTTTGGCTCATTGCGCTTCTGACCATTGTGTTCCAATCAAGGTCAAGGTCAAAACGTTTGCTGGAGCCTGAAAATTGGAGTGTAATTTTTTTCTTCTTCTGACTGTTCCAAGCTTATCTTCAGAATGGGTGGACAGAACGGCTTTAAATGTAGTGTGATAGTGTGCCATCTTAGTGAAAAAGAACCGAAAAAGAATTATTAAGGTTCACGTCATGATCTTGACGTATGACCTTGAAAACCGAAATCTGTTTTCAGTCAAAGCTCAGGCACTGGTTGACAGAGCAGATGACCCTTATGGGGTGTCGCAAGTACATAGCGTGCAGGTGTCGGACATTTCTGCCGCTCGGCGACGCCCTTGTTTTAAAATTAAATCGCCAATGAGCCGTGACCAACACAAATATTATTCACTGATTTTCATCTGAACGTGTGTCTAAATAGTTATCTATATACTAATGGTCAAAAAGAATTGCTTCCTTTTTTGCAGCTCCATGGATGTCAGCAGTTCTTCCAAAAGACGAATTGTTCCATATCTTGCGGATGGAGCTGAACGATGCTGCAGCCATGCAAGACATCCAAAGGATTGCACTGAAGTATGAAGACGTCGTTAGCAAATCTCCTGTCACAGTTAATAGTGACTTTGACTCCGCTGCATTCACTTTTGATCAAGATTCATGCGTTTGGTTTCCGGACGATATTTCATTCCTGACCCCAATAAAAAAAAATCATGGAGATGGAAACTGTTTGGCTCGTTGTGCATCTGTGATGGTCTATCACGTTCAAGACTTCCATGATGAAACGAGAATGAGGATTGTTCCAGAATTGTCCTCCCATCTGGATCAGTACCTCGATGGTGATTGAAGAAAGGACACCCTGTGCCCGATAATCTCACAAAAACATATGCTGCTTATTCAGGGAAGTTTTGTGGTGAGAAACTTACTCCTTCTGCTCTGAGACGCGTCCTCACTACAGAAATCGAAGACGTTAGCAAGTCTTCTAGCTACATGGGGGTGTGGCAAACTTCATGCCCTTGCCAATGTGCTTGGCTGCAGAATGCAGTCAATATATCCACAGTTTGGAGGCCACACGGTACGAAAACATCTTCACAGGTGGATATTCCCGTTTACGGAGGAGAAGCCCATTCAGACTTCCCCCTTTTCCATAATGTGGACTTCAACCAAAGGCACACAGCAGAAGTCCAACACTTGGTGTATGAACCACTTCGTTGTGTGTGTGCCCTAGACATTACCGGTAGTTCACATTTGGAAAAGGGGAAAGCCTCAATGGTGTTTCCTCAAATGGAAGGGAACAGTCAGGTTTTACTAATCAATGTCGGCCTCTTTCAAAATGCTGTGCCCTATTTTGAAAGTCATTGCTAGAATTTGATATTAGACAAAACAGTTCATCATAGTTTTAAACAAACAAGAAGTTTGATATCTTTGGTTTTAAAAGAGTTGATCGCTGGTAACAAAAAGTAGATCTGTCAAGAAACAAATTAATAAACCTTTCGTTGATTACAATATTTTGTTGTTTCTTGCCGAGACAAAATTGTGTTCTTGCATGTTGACAAAGTATGTTCGTTTTGTTAATGTTATGGACCCCTTTTTACGCTGTTGTTTGCATGAATTTACAGTATTGTGTGGATACTTCATACTTCCGTTCAGGGCAATGGAAAACCTCTCATTCTGCAAGTCACTTCCATTGGTATACCAGGGAAAAAAAAAAGACGGAGAGGGAAGGGGGGGGGGGGGGGGGGGGGGGGGGGGGGGGGGGACCGGGTGGGGGGGGGTGAGGGGGGAGCGGGTGTGCAAACACAGTTACCTCACATTTTGGAAATACAGTGCACATAGCCTCTTCACTCTGTCCAATGGACTCTCCCTGTGTCTTTGCTTCCTGTCGTTTCATCTTTCTCACATAGAATTGTCAGTTCGCATGCCTTTCCCAAAGACTTTCACTTTTTCCTACACTGCCTCATAAGTCGCAGAATACGTGACAGCGAATTTAGTGAAAACTGGAAACATGGATACATACATTCTTTATCATTATGGTCATAGAGATTATGGTCCAGGAACATAAATTGTGATAAGCTGAAAATGTTCCTTGTATTAAATGGAAACTTTTTGTCATGCAAAACGTTTTTAGAGCGCGTATTTTTAAACAGCATTTTTTTCAGTCTTACATTGTATTTGACTGGTATATCACGAATCAGAATGTAATGAATTTGTGTATGTGTGTGAGTTACTGTGATCAAGATTCATGTGTTTGGTTTCGGACGATATTTCCATTCCCTGACCAAAATAAAAATTTATGGAGATGGAAACTGTTTGGCTCGTCGTGCATCAGTGATGGTCTATCACTCTCTCTCAACTCTCTCTCTCTCTCCCTCTCCCTCTCTCTGTCTCTCTCTCTCTCTCTCGCTCTGTCTCTCTCAACTCCACCCCATTTCTAACTCCCGTTTCCCTCCTTTCCCCTCCCCCCCCCCCCCCCCCCCCCCTCTCTCTCTCTCTGTTCTGAATCTTTTTGAATCTTTTGATGTCGCTATCTCTCTGTGTCTGTCTCTGTGTCTGTCTGTGTCTATCTCTGTCTCTGTCTGTCCGTCTTTCTTCTCTCTCTCTCTCTCTCTCTCTCTCTCTCTCTCTCTCTCTCTCTCTCTCTCTCCACTCTCTCTCTCTCTCTCACCCTTTTCATTCCTAGAAAAGTCTATTCTACAGTATCACCTGATTAATTGAAAATGCCTTTCGGGTGGGACCACTCCTTGGTTTGCACAGTTAATTTTACTTTTTATGCTTATTTGAATGCTGTTTCAGATAAGGCAGAAAACTGAAATTAAAGAACACGCGGATTAATAGATTAGATGATAATTAGAAGTTCTCAGGTAATACCAAGTTTCTTTCGATTAACCGGGGTTTCACTGTAATACATTTACTGACTCGGAAAAGTGACAGCATATAATGCGCATATGAAAATTAAAGTGCATAAATCTACCTTTTTTGTAAAATATTAAACAACAATTGATCCAAAATAATGTGGCAAAAACAGTATGTACCATACTCGCTTTTGGCAAAAAAAATTAACAAGCCTGTTTTATTAGAATGTTTAGCAGACAAAAGTACGTCCATAAAAATTGAAATATAAAAGAAAATAAAGAAGCTATCAAAAAACCCTGAATGGACAAACAATCGTCCCTGTCCTGAATATAATCCAGAAATAAAAACAGAAAAAACTGTTGACACTGTTTGAGAATTCAATTAAAACACAAAAAAATGCGTTTTTCTCGAAAGTAGATTTTATGGACTTGCTTGGTTTTGCCGTAACAGGGCAGATTTATCTTAGTTCTGACGATAACTCCGCAGTAACTATTATTTGAAATATTCAGCAATGAGCCGGAGGTCAGTCAACACCACCTGGGGTATTCACAGTTAAAATGTGTTCACAAAAAGATATGCTAAGAACCATACACAAGTTATATGTTGAGTAATCTCCCTTACTCACCAGCTGTCTGAAGTCGTAAGGGACGCACATTACAATTAGAATTTTGCACAAAATCACTGGGTAATCCATGTAAGCGTTTTGCAGCAAAGTATAAAGTTGAGCCAGCATTTGATGTTAAACTGATAGCAGATCAAATTAACAGCCCCGACAGCACCCACCCTGCCCCACCCCAATCATTTCATTTTTTTAGGGAATTGTCCAGATGAAATCATTAAACAATCTAGAAATTCATTACCTACCCCTTAAACTGATGTCACATGTCAAGCTTTTGCACACATTCGTGACCCTGCCTTTTGCCAGGTCTTCATTTCCTGAAATAGTCCTGTCTTTCTCCGATATAGGCCCATTCCTTTCATTTCATTTAATTGCTTGGAACCACCTGGCATGTACCTTGATGGGTATGTGAAGGCAGATCAACTTTCAGACAATTAGAATTCTCGAAAACTATTCTAATCGTACTGGCTTTAAATACTCGACCCTTTCAGCAAGAACCTTAGCGCATCGTTTTTTTTTTTTTTTTTTTTTTTTTTTTTTTTTTTTTCTCAGCCTAAACAACATTAACACATAAGGACATATGCTTGCCGTTAAAGCACTCAACATCTGTAATACTCTCAACATGGCAGGAAATCAGTATCTAGCAAAGAAATTATACTTGGGTTCCTTGGCCATCTGAGATTAAATCTCTTGATATCATCTTCAGTAGGCTTCCACTTGCTGACAATTTGTTTCTTGATTTTTTTCCCCGCCGTCTTCTATTTCACTTAGTGACAGGCCTTTGAGGTTTATTACTAAATTGTTTGTAGCATGTTTTAAAGTGTTCTAGTATTACAAACAGGAAAAAGTATACTGCATTCGGAAAATACGAAAGACGTGAGTGGAAAATGCCAATATATTTAGATCGTTCATGCGTCTTCAAAATCAACGTTCTCTATATTTATGTATGTATGTATGTATGTATGTATGTATGCATGTATGTCTGTTTGTCTGTCTGTATGTATGTATGTATGAATGCATGTATATATTTATTTACTTATCTATTTATTTATTTATTTATTTATTGCTCATTATTTCTCTTCTTCATTTTGGTAATGTTCTGTAGGAATTTTGTGTGTGAGCTATGTGAATATTTCTAGGAGGTGTGTGCACTGTGTCCTGCCATACAGCATAGGTGTGAGTCAGGGCACTGAAAGAAAAAAAAAGGATGTGCATATCGCGTATTGTTTTGCCGTTTATTTAGCTTTATATATTTTCCACAATTTATTTTCGGATTGTCTTTACATATATTGTTCTTCATAGTTTTCCTTTTCTTTACCTATGACTTGACTGGAAAAAGGTAACAGAACATACTCCTATCAAATGTACCATCGCAAAAAATCTTCTTATCAAGTGTGTACCATCTCAAAAATCTTCTTATCAAGTGTACCATCTCAAAAATCTCTTATCAAATGTACCATCTCAAAAATCTTCTTATCAAGGTACCATCTCAAAAATCTTCTGATTTTCACACACACAACACACACACACACACACACACACACACACACCAACACACACACACACACACACACACACACCCCACACCACACAAACACACACGTGGTCACAGAGGGACAATGTGATTGCTTTACAATCATTTGAGTTGCCACACTTAATTTAACAAACAAACAGACGAACCAAAACTTCATATATGGCAGCTTTCCTAAAACTACGTTCCCGCTACTTGTTCTTTGTAATGCTGCCCTTTTTCCAGTCCATCTATTAAAGCTCAGTAAGCCAATCTATTTGAGCTAAGTAATCCCAATCGATGAGCTAGTACAGCCAATCCCTGGCACAATACCCTTGGGGCTTCAGACCTAGCTATCTTGAATATTTCTAATGCAACTTTTTGCAAAATTTTTTTTTTCGCCTAGCGGTGAGCGAAGCTGATCTTTCAACGTATACCAAACCAAACCGTTCCTAGCGGTCATCAATACATTCACTTAAAAAAGGCACATTACAATACATTTACATACTACATACATACAATACCTGCACACAGAGAGAGATGAGGAGAGAGAGGATACGACCGAGAGAGAGAGAAGGGAGAGAGAGAGGAGGGAGAGAGAGAAAGAGAGAGAGAGAGAGATCGAGAGAGAGCAAAAACAGCTAATTTAATACTATATCTATGCCCGCTTCTAGGGAAACACGTAGAGCGGGGGGGAAAATCCGAAACTAAAAAAAAAGCCTGTTGAATAAAGGGAGGGAGATCTATGAAATTACCAGCCAGTCTAATGATGGTTTGGCAGTGTGTCAGGCGTGTTTCATCTCCTCCAGGAAACCTTGTCTTAATTACTTCCCCCTGGTTTCAGCCAAACAAACACAAATCCGTCGTGAGAAAGGACATCATCGCCTTATCTCACATAGCCCAAGTTTCAGTGCTCCTTTCATCCAGTTGTTTTAATGATATTAATACCGTCTTTCATTTGGAACAATCTGAACCAGTATCTATAATAGATTTTATCACTGTGGCCATATACAATGAATACATTTCCAAACTCCCTGTATACATTCCGTTTGGTTGTTTTTGGCTCACTGCCAGAGATTTCTGACATGCATGAATTACCTTTCAACTTCTTTCAGAGGGACTGTTCTCCAGATTTCCGCTCTGTAACGTCAAGGGAGGCTGGATCTGTTGCTCTTTAAGACACGAAGTATCAAATCAGGATCCCCAGCGGTGCATGATATCTAAGTTTCTTTTTTGCTTTTTATTTCACATTCATCAAAGCAAATATGTGGACCCTCCCATAGACTTCATAGTTAAACGTAAAACCCAAGGTCAGTGTACGACTTGACCACTGTCAAATCGGTCACTCTGCATGTACTGTTTTCACTGGAACCTACGCGACCCTCCTTTGGCCGAACACCGCTACTTTTGGCTTTTGTGTAGGTTACTTCAAGACATAGTAGTGCTGATGCTTTCTCAAGAACAGGTAAGTGATTGCTGCCCAGGGGAGTAGGATATTGACATTTAAAAGCGATGTCAGGAGCAAAAAGCAAGGACTCATCAACTGAGAGAGATGTATTTCATGCTTCTCTGCTTTTGAAATGTCTTCTCTACTTTGTTAATGAAAAACAAAAAATTCTAATAGACTCAGTAACATCCTTGTTTCAAAAAACATAGCGACTCAACGAAAAACCTGTATATTTACACCCTATTTCGACGGAGCACAAAATTTGAATCTCTGGCACTGGCCTTGAAAAGTCCTCCTTCACGTTAATTCGCTCTCTTTATAAGTCCGCAGCACAATTATTTTCAGAGACAGACCAGACAGACAGACAGACAGACAGACAGACAGACAGAGAGAGAGCCAGACAGACAGAGACAGAAAGACAAACAGACGGACGGAGAGGATGACAGACAGGTAGGTAGCAGGCAGGCAGGCAGAGAGAGAGAGAGAGGAGAGAGAGAGGGAGAGAGAGAGAGAGAGAGAGAGAGACAGACAGACAGGGACAGACAGACAGACAGACAGACAGGACGACAGAGAGAAACCACAGGAGACTGTCTGGAGAGTAGTTTGGCTCTCCATTATTTTTCATTATTCTTTGGATTTAGTTTTTCTGCCAGATGAAAGTTTTACTGTGTGATTGTGATGATGTCTTCTTTTTAGATTATGTTTTTGACGGCTCTGCATGCTGGGCTTATGCATTGTGTGGATCATTCTGTTTGCAAGACTAGCAGGTACTGTTTTCATTTTGGATAGCTTTTGCCCGCCATTCTTGTTTACACTGTGCCGCATGTGCAGGTTGATGCACCCTTGTTTGCAGGTGCAGGGTATTTGTTTTAATTTTCATCTTCTTATTGGTTTTGTGCATGTTTTCTTTAACCTTTTCGGTCTATGTTAGCGCTTAGTGCATATGAGTAAAAGAGTAAGCGCCACAAGTACTCATTACTCTTATTAGTAGTAGAAGATAGAGACAGACAGACAGATGGACAGGGCAGACAGACAGACACGCAAGCAGACAAGCAGACAGCAGACAGACAGACAGACAGACAGAGAGATGAGAGACGAGAGAGAGATGAGAAGATGAGAGAGAGAGAGAGGAGAAGCGAAAGACAGACAGAGAGACAGAATGACAGACTGACAGGACAGAGACAGAGATAGAGACAGACAGAGACGATTAGTCTTACGACAGTCTAGGAGCTTGGTACACGCGGATCATGTTAAAGTCGACGAAACTGACCTGTTCAAATGGCAGCTGTTGATATAACTATTCTTTTGTTTGGGTTGTCTGTTCCCTGCCAGTCACACCCTTCCTTTATGTGTCGCTCCCTTCTCGACTCCTCTAGTTTTCATCCTCTAAATCTCGGTCTCGTTCCATTTTACCATGATGAAAAAACAGCATATGTATGTTCAAATCAGTTTGACGTTTTCGTACTTTTTCCCTAGCTTTTCCTACGTTTTCATTTGTTCCCTCCACCTCTCTGCTTTGTCCTACCATTTTCCAGGTTCTTACCTTTCCTGCTTTTTACATAAGTTCCCCGTTTTTCCTACTTCTTTTCCTACTCTTTTCTTATTTTTATTCTTAGTGTTCCATATTTGCCTACTTTGCTAACTTTTCCTACTTTTCTCCCAGTTTCTTCCACTCCCCATCCCTCCCCCCGTCTTTTTCCCACAACGTTTTCCCACATCTGCTAATACATCTGCTACCCTATCGGAATAACGTCTGACCATATTCCACTCTCCCACCCCCTTCCACCCACTCCACTTTCCCGACTAATTCTAGTATATAAATCCTCTGTACAACAAGTATACCAGCTACAAAACTAGTGCGCCTGAACGCTTTGTTGGCGCGGCATGTATCTATTGGTTATTATTCATGTCTGACAGACGACACGATTTTCGAATGCCAGACGAAATTGCCACGAATTTAGAGCAACTTGGTGAAATGTTTAAAAAAGAACCCTGATGCAAGTGGTTAGTGTGCGGATTCGGGCCAAGAAGTTGTAGGTTTGATTCCTGAAGAAAGCATTTATAGTGTGTGAATTTCCGGCTCCTACCCAGAGCTCAACATGCCAAAGGCTCAGTTGGGAAGATTTAAGCCGCACAGTCAAGTTTCATCCCCTTCATGAATGTGTCTGAGTTTGTTGCTCGCATAATCCCTGACCATACCTTAATGTGTCAACATCTCTTGGGCTTGGCTAATGCCGGGAGAAATAACGAAAACAAACGTAGAGTTTAGCCTGCCGTGGGGTCTCATACCAAAACAGAGCTCCAAGACATCAATCATCCCACCTATACTCATTTCCATCCATCAGCATGAAAACTATATGGCTCTTCATGCCCTGCTCTCTGGTGACCTAATATTCGGTTTCTTCTCCTACGCTTATGGCTGTGGGGAAGTTCATGTTGAGATCGCCGATATGGGCAAATCTATGGGGGACCCAACGATGGAGAAGGACGTGGTGTGTTCTCTGGAGGGGGACTGGCACTACGAGAGCCACGACTCAGCAATTCTTGTTATCAGTAGGTGGTGTCCTGGCATTGTTTGGAATTAGCACATGTACCACTGACACTACCAACGTGAAATGGCAGCAGATGCAGTGGGTGACCCAGACCAATTTGATAGTGATATCTCTTGTGGATTGCCTGTGACCAGGCCTCCGCAGGATAAGCCAAGGGGGGGGTGGACGAGCGACCGCGGCTACGCAGCTGTTCGGACGAGGCCACTAGGCGTGGCAACACAGGTGAGAGGAAACACAGCAACACACACACCAAACACACAACACACAACACACACACACATCACACACCACACAACGCACTACCACACACACACACACAACTAACACACACCACACACACACCACACACATGAAAAGAATACAAAATACAAAAGAATGGCATACGGTAGACAGAAAGCCAGAATAAAACTATACACAGTTTCTATTTCCTTGTGGTGAAGGAAGCACCTTCCCATACGGCGAAAATGCCGTCGTACATTGAACATCTCTAGACACCACGCACGAGAATCCGCGACTGTGCCTACTAGACACACTTGTGATTGGTGAACGGCACTTAGCAAAACGTAGTAGAAAAAAA
>JADBJO010005360.1:149634-162134 GCA_016801955.1 Conus betulinus | reverse complement strand
GTACACATTTTTTAATGGAGCTAGACAAGGTGATAGATGTATGTGTGTAAGGTACAAGTATACATGATTAAGTTGTTGCCTTTTGTTTTTCTTTTTCTTCATCAGTTTTAGTGGTGAAGTGGTGAGTGAGGTGTTTTTTTTTGTTTGTTTGTTGTTTGATTTTTAACTCCAAACAGTTGGAATGGTTTTGATTCATGATATGCACAGTTGTAACCCGTCCCGTTCCAGAATCAGCACCGCCAAATTGGCTGCGGGCGCTGCATGGATGTAAGCTGCCCTCTGCAGCATATTTAGGCTGTTCTTTGGGATTTTAGGAATCGTGCTTGACACTTCTTTGTAATGTTTCCACACTTGTTGTGAGGTTAAAGGTAAACGTCGGCTTACCTTATGGTCTCGGGGGCAATGAAACTGTGTAAGACACAGCATTCGGAAGCTGGCTTCTTCAATTCTTCCTCTGTCGCTGTAACCTTCCAGGAGCTGTCAGACATCCAGTTATTACCAGGTAGAAACTTGTGCTTTCAAATCAGACCTCAAGCGTATCCCCGCATCCAACCGTCATAGCCATTGGCCTGCAGGCCCCTCTGTGGACTTTGTTTTGGCTGTCCCAACGTCTGTGCCACCTCAGTGGCATTGTACACACGCCGACCACCTGTTCACAGATACAGCCAGGCCCGTTCCGTCGTAGCCCGACACTGGCAACCCACAGGGAGCTGTCAATGTCAAGTCGTCATTGGACAACCCACCGAAGCAGACACTGCACTGTTGCCAAGTCACTTCGGGGGGTGTTCAGTGCTCTTTGTTTTGATCCAACATACGCAGGATGTCACCTACTAGGCCCCCTCTGACGGCATTAATTGCTTACTCGCCGAGCCGGCGTGAATGAGCTCTCCCTCCTGAGGGCGCCATCGCGTCCGAATCTTGACAGCCCACACGCACTTGCCGATATCATTTACCCCGACAGAATCATACCAAGCCACAGACATGCAGAGGACATCGAAACTGAAATCACTATGAGAGCAGGGTATGAAGAGCCATCTAATTTGATGCTTAACTGCACTGATCGATGAGAATGAGGATGATGAAGATTATGCTATGGATTTCCATTCTGCTCTGAGACTGCATAACAGAGCTGTACTCTATGCATACTTTCATAATCTGTCCCGGGGTCAACTAGGCCCGAGAATTAGAGACACCTGCAGTATTGGTCAGGAAATTCGAGCAACACTCTCAGAGGCGCATTCAGTAGGTAAATGAAACTCGACTGTGTGGCCTCAGTCTTACCAGTTTAGCCCATAGCAAACTCAACTTCGGGTAGGAACCGGTCGGAGCAGAAAAATCCCACAAATGAATAACTGTTAGGAATCGAACCCCACGATCTCCCAGCTGGGCGACAGTAATTACTCGGCCAAGGCTGATGGTCTCTGTGGACCTTTTTGTATTGTGTGATGGCCTTGCAAGGTGACTGGTGACGTTTGACCCCTGGGAATGAAGCTCTCCGGGACATGGGGGGTGGGGAGGGGGGGGGGGGATTGGGTGCTGGAAAGCCAGCCGTCATCTAAGAGAGTTGGATGTCAGTTTGTGCACTGTACGTTGATGTCACTGTGTGCACTGTACGTTGATGTCACTGTGTGCACTGTACGTTGATGTCACCGTGTGCACTGTACGTTGATGTCACTGTGTGCACTGTACGTTGATGTCACTGTGTTTCACTGTGTGGCGGTCTTCAGGTTTCTGGGTAGTCTAGTCATGGACAAAACATGCCTAGACCAAGGGTAAGCGTTGTTTGATCTATCTTCACTTTGCTGTAAAGTAGATCCTATCAAACTGTCTGCCATAGTTGTATGCAATCATCACTTATTCTTTTTTTTTCTCTCCCTCTCATTTGTCCACAAGAGCGCTCTAAACCATAGGACATATCACACAACATGATCGCTGGCGCAAAGCAGCCCTGCTTTCCTGTGGTGGGTCGCCATCCCATGTCATACTTTCTTGGGTGACTTGAGTGAAGATAGATTGTGTTCTGTCATTAAACACATCTACTCTAAACTGCAAATCATCCTCATTTCATTTGATGCCTTCAAGGTTGTGGTCCCTGCTGGTGGTGATGTGAGCACGGTGTATGATGTATCCTGTCTCACCATGGCAACAGACAAAAGCAGGATATGCACTACAGCTGCATTGGGCACTGTTTCTGACGTACTGCATGATGTTTGTCGGGTTGATAGACATTCTGATGTCTGACGTACTGCATGATGTGTGTCATGTTGATAGACATTCTGATGTCTGACGTACTGCATGATGTTTGTCATACTGATAGACATTCTGATGTCTGACGTACTGCATGATGTTTGTCATACTGATAGACATTCTGATGTCTGACGTACTGCATGATGTTTGTCGGGTTGATAGACATTCTGATGTCTGACGTACTGCATGATGTTTGTCATGTTGATAGACATTTTGATGTCTGACGTACTGCATGATGTTTGTCATGTTGATAGACATTCTGATGTCTGACGTACTGCATGATGTTTGTCGGGTTGATAGACATTCTGATGTCTGACGTACTGCATGATGTGTGTCATGTTGATAGACATTCTGAAGTCCGACTTACTGCATGATGTTTGTCGGGTTGATAGACATTCTGATGTCTGACGTACTGCATGATGTTTGTCATGTTGATAGACATTCTGATGTCTGACGTACTGCATGATGTTTTTTCGGGTTGATAGACATTCTGATGTCATACGTACTATGATGTTTGTCGTGTTTGCATGATGTTTGTCAGGTTAATAGACATTCTGATGTTGTTTAACATTTTTAGCTTGAGGTTACAAACAATCCTGTGTTTCTACCGCCACTCACTCACCATCAGATCGTCACAACAAGTCTTTCCAAGCAACAAGAGATCATGTTGTTTATACCGCAGCCGACCACAAAGGGCCATACCAGGGGAACAAACTGACCACCAAGCATAAAACCCATCATCTAAGTTGTTGTCTGGAAGAAGCAGACCGACTGGTGTAACAGTTCATGAGCTCTTGGATTTGTTGATAATTTATGACATTTGAGAATGATTATTAGAAGAAGAGCACGAACTAAGGAAGGGAACACGGTGGTGATAGTAGAAAAGAAACTCCTGGAGAGCGTGACAGCAGAGAGTCCTCAGAGAGAAGCCCCCTTCAAGCAAGCGTTTCGACCCTTATCTCCTGACACTCTAGGAGGTTGGGCCACACCTGGTTCATGACTCTGGATGTCTTTCTGCTGCCCCCTTTTTTGTTCCTCCTTGACCAGATCCAGCTTGAACACCTGTCTGCCACTTCTGCCATTGCTTTCAGGGCTCTGATTTTCCCTCCCTGCAACTGAGAGCTGTTTCATGAGGCTGTATGCAGACTTTCCTACAAATCCCCCAGCTCCAATTTCTGCAGTGAAGACTTTGATCTGATAGCCTTCTCTCCTCAGGCTGTTTGCCAGATCAGCATACATTTCAGTCTTGTAGATTTGAGCTGCCTCCATTCTGTTCTCATATGGCACCGTGAGCTCGATCATGATCAGCTGCTTGGTTGACTGGGAGTGGCCTACTATGTCTGGTCTCATGCCACTCTTTTTGATGATCTCTGGGTGACTCTTCCATTCTAGGAGGTCTGCAGTGCACTTCCAGTCATCTGCCCCGTCCAGCAGACTCTGCCTGCATGTTACGAGTGGCACTGTTGTTCTTGGCCATGATTTACTGCCTCCTGCCGTGAAGAATATTGCCGGTGTTTTTGGTCCCTTTTGTGGTGTTGGTACTAGCCCAGACTGCTTGTGCAATCTCTTTGAGCACTTTGTTGTGCCTCCATGTGTACATTCCTTGACCCAGGGCTACTTTACATGAGCTTTAGGACATGCTCCACTGTTTGTTTTTCATGGCAGATGGGGCATGCAGGATCGTCTGTTTTTCCCCACTTCACCAGGTTTGCATTTGAGGGCAGAAGGTCATATGCAGATCTGAGAATGAAGCTGATCCTGAGAGGGGCCATGTGCCAAATGTCATTCCAAGTGAGACTTCTTTGAAGTGCATTCTCCCACGTTGTCCATTGCCCTTGCTGACTCTGCTGGACTGCTATTTGGAGTCTTTTTTGTCTTCTTCTTTTTCTCATCTCCTGAATCATCATGTCTCTTTTGGCTTTTCCTTAGCCTTTGACCACCATTCAGTTTTGGTCAACCCCAGTCCTTGTCTGTTGGTCTGTGTGTGTCCTGTTATTATTTCTCTGATCTTCAGACTTTCTTGTGCAGAATCCATCGCCTCTTGAACTTTCCATTTCCTGCCTGTCTTCAGCTGGGGCTTGATTGCTTCTACTTCCTGTCAGTGACAGGATGGGACACCAAGCCATTTCCTTGTGAACTTGTTGATTTTGGCTTCATTTGCCTCCACTATGCTGGTGCAGATGTCGTATATCATCAGAGGCCATAGGAGCTTTGGTATCAGCATGAACTGCAGACACCAGACCTTGTATTTGCCAGGGTGCCCACACTGGTCAATGGTCTCCAAGCCTTCTTCCAACATCTGTTTGGTTTCTTTTGCTCTTTGTGTGTCTTTCAGGGTATTATTATGTCATCTTCCAAGGTTCTTGATTGGCTTTTCTGTGACTGTTGGAATGGTCTGGTTGGCAACACTGAAGACCACAGATTCGGCCACTTTTCCTTTCCTCAGTGAGAGACTCTGTGATTTCTTTGGCTTGAACTTCATTCTGGATGAGGCAACTATGTCATACAGCCTCTCCAGCACATGACGTGTCTCGTCTTCTCTGGATGAAATCACTGTAGTGTCATCCATGAAGGCCTTGAAAGGGGACATCTTGTATCCATCGCCAAGGTCTGTTTTGTCTTGCGTTGCTTGTTGCTGCTTTCAAGATGACTTCCATTGCCAACACTAACAGTACTGGGGAAATTGCACGGCCCATTGTAATGCCCACTTCCAAGTTGATCCAATCTGTGATGAACTCCTTGGTAGAGAACCGCACTGAGGAGCTATTGAAGTACTTTTTGAGCATGTCGCAGATGTTCTTGGTACATGGTACATCTCAAGAGCCAACTGTATTATCTCATGGGGCACAGATCCATATGCGTTTGCCAGATCAAGCCACACTACGTCCAGGTCTCTCTTTTTCAGTTTTTGCTCTTTGAATTTGCGTCCCAGATCAACGTGGCGTGCTATACACAGCCAGTCACGCCTGGGTTGCCACCTTTTCTGGACTGACACATCGAAGTACTTGTTTCCCATGAGGTACTTGGTCAGCCTTGCTGCCATGACAGAGAAGATTTTTCCTTCGACGTTCAGTAGTGACATTGGCCTGAACTGGCTGATGTCACTTGAGTTTTGCTCTTTGGGGATGTACCACGCCATCTGCCGTCAGCCACTGGCTGTTGATCTTCTGGTTTCTCCAAGCTGATCGCAGTAGCCTGTGGAGCCCACTCCAGCACCTTGGGACATTTCGTGTACAGCTGGTAAAGTATTCCGTTTGACCCTGGTGATGATTTGGCTCTGGCTTTGTCGAACACCTTAATTTCCGCCAACGTTGGTGGCTTGTCATTGAACTGTTTCTCAGGGTTGGTTGGCCTCACCAGACCTTGAATGTCGAGTGGTGCTTTGCTCTGTGAGTCAGAGTATGTTTTCGTCGTCAGATGCTGCTCAAGAACTCCATTGTCCACACTTAGGATCCCAGATTTCGGCTGCTCAAACGGTGTTCTGGCAAACTGGAAGGGGTCCCTGAAGAAGCACTCTTGTGTCTTCTTCTTTTTGCTCTTCCTCCTCTTCTTTGCAGATTCCGCTTTGCTGAGGGCGCTGTGTTTTGCTTTCAGGCCTTTCCAGAGTTTTTCCAAGCCTGTTTTTCAGCTGGCAGTGCGGTCTTCATTTGCTTCTTGAGGCTTTTCTTTTGGGACCTTGATCTGGTCCATCTGTTCCTGGCATCTGAATTTCTTCGGAGGTGTTTTCTCTTTGGGTAGTTTTGCTCCTTAGGCACTCTACAGATGGAATACACAATGTCCCCATATGTGGCTAGTTTGTGTTCCAGGGTGCTTTTCCTTATCAGTGCATCGAGTCTTTTTGTTCGATTTTTGCATCCAATTTCTCCTAATCTTCAGTTTCGTTTGCTCGTGACAGGTTGAGTTTCAGGCGCCTAGCATCGGGGACCTGTGCAAATTCCTCTTCTTTGTTCTGTGGATCTTCATGCCACGGGTGGTAGCGAAACGCTTTCCACAGACACATGGATTCCATTTGGTCCATGTTCATAGTCCGTTCCGTTTGGGATTTGCAGTCGTGATTGGTTGAGCACCAATGGATTCATCATTCTCTCCCCCTTTTGGTGAATCCTGGGAGAGCATCTTTTCCTTTTGTTCTTAGCAGCCACACGTTTAAGACAAAGTGGGGAGCCAGCCCACAGAGCCCTTGGTTCTGGTCTTTCCCAGTGTCCTATGGTCTTTCCCGGAAGTCAATGGTTTACCCCATGTATCAGTAGGAAGAAACTCGTGGAGAGCATGGCAGCAGAGAGTCCTCAGAAGAGAAGCCCCCTTCAAGACAGTGTTTCAGCCCTTATCTCCTGACACTCTAGGGGGGGGTGGGCCACACGCGGTTCATGACTCATGGTCTTTATTGTGTCCATTATAATATGGGACACTTTTTTTAAATTACAATAGAAGTGTTATACATATAATAGCATTCAATTTTGTCCATGCTTCTGATAAACTCTTTCATCAAGGCTATGTTATGAATGACATTTTTCAATATTTCGCGTGTTAACATCCGAATTCTTTCTTGCATATGGCACTAGATAAAGTTTCGCTATACCCTCTCCTCCCTCCTCCTCCTCCTCCTCCTCCTCCTCCTCCTCCTCCTACTCCATTTATTCCGTGGAGAATCACTAGGGACCATTCTGAATGAAGAACAGTTCACCAGGTCCCTTCAGTAGTCTTGGCTGTATGCCAGAGCCGAGATCTCTGCAGATGGTTTCCCTTGCCCAAACTGCAATGTCGTCTGTCGCTTTCTTTCCGTGTCGCTCCGTCTCCCTCCTTCCACAGGCCTCTGAAGGATGTTTTCCTCCTTCCGCAGCTCTCTGTAGGACGTCTCCCTCCTTCCACGGGTCTCTGTAGGACGTCTCCCTCTTTCCACAGGTCTCTGGAGGACGTCCCTCTCCTTCCACATGTCTCTGGAGGACGTCTCTCTCCTTCCATACGTCTCTGTAGGACGTCTCTCTCTTTCCAGAGGTCTCTGTAGGACGTCTCCCTCCTCCACAGGTCTCTGTAGGACGTCTCCCTCCTTTCACAGGTCTCTGTAGGATGTCTCCCTCCATCCACGGTCTCTGGGATGACGTCTCTCGCCTTCCACAGGTCTTACGAGGATGTCTCTATCCTCCCACACGTCTCTGTAGGACGTCTCTCTTCTTCCACAGGTCTCTGTATGACGCCTCCCTCCTTCCACACGTCTCAGTAGGACGTCTCTCTTCTTCCACAGGTCTCTGTAGGACGCCTCCCACCTTCCACACGTCTCTGTAGGACGTCTCTCTTCTTCCACAGGTCTCTGTAGGACGCCTCCCTCCTTCCACAGGTCTCTGTAGGACGTCTCCCTCCTTCCACAGGTCTCTGGAGGACGTCTCTCTCCTTCCACAGGTCTCTGTAGGACGTCTCTCTCCTTCCACGGGTCTCTGTAGGACGTCTCCGCCCTTCCACAGGTGTCTGTAGGACGTCTCTCTCCTTCCACGGGTCTCTGTAGGACGTCTTACCCCCTTCCACATGTGTCTGTAGGACATCTCTCTCCTTCCACAGGTCTCTGTAGGACGCCTCCCTCCTTCCACAGGTCTCTGGAGGACGTCTCTCTTCTTCCACAGGTCTCTGTAGGACGTCTCTCTCTCCTTCCAAAGGTCTCTGGAGGACGTCTCTCTCCTTCCACGGGTCTCTGTAGGACGTCTCTCTCCTTCCACAGGTGTCTGTAGGACGTCTCTCTCCTTCCACGGGTCTCTGTAGGTCGTCTCCCCCCTTCCACAGGTCTCTGTAGGACGTCTCCCCCCTTCCACAGGTCTCTGTAGGACTCTCTCTTCTTCCACGGGTCTCTGTAGGACGTCTCTCTCCTTCCACAGGTGTGTCTTAGGACGTCTTTCTCCTTCCTCAGGTCTCTATAGGACGTCTCTCTCTTTCCACAGGTGTCTTTAGGACGTCCCTCTCCTTCCACGAGTCTCTGTAGGACGTCTCCCCCCTTCCACAGATGTCTGTAGGACGTCTCTCCTTCCACAGGGCTCTGTAGGACGTCTCCCTCCTTCCACAGGTGTCTGTAGGACGTCTCTCTCCTTCCACGGGTCTCTGTAGGACGTCTCTCTCCTCCTCCACAGGTCTCTGGAAGACGTCTCTCTCCTTCCAGAGGTGTCTGTAGGACGTCTTCCTCCTTCCCACAGGTGTCTGTAGGACGTCTTCCTCCTTCCGCAGGTCTCTGGAGGACGTCTCCCTCCTTCCACAGGTCTCTGTAGGACGTCTCTCTCCTTCCACACATCTCTGTAGGACGTTTCCCTTCTTCCACAGGTCTCTGCAGGGCATCTCCCTCCTTCCACAGGTCTCTGTAGGACGTTTCTCTCCTTCCACACATCTCTGTATGACGTTTCCCTTCTTCTTCCACAGGTCTTTGCAGGACGTCACTCTCCTTCACGGGTCCCTGGAGGACGTCTCCCTCCTTTCACAGGTCTCTGGAGGACGTCTCCCTCCTTCCACAGGTCTCTGTAGGACGTCCTCCTTCTTCCACAGGTCTCTGGAGGACGTCTATCTCCTTCCACAGATCTCTGGAGGACGTCTTCCTCCTTCCACAGGTCTCTGGAGGACATCTCTCTCCTTCCACTGGTCTCTGGAGGACGTCTCTCTCCTTCCACAGGTCTCAGGAGGACGTCTCCCTCCTTCCCACAGGTCTCTGTAGGACGTCTCCCCCTCCTCCAGAGGTCTCTGGAGGACGTCGTCTCTCTCCTTCCACGGGTCTCTGGAGGACGTCTCCCTCCTTCCAGAGGTCTCTGGAGGACGTCTCTCTCCTTCCAGAGGTCTCTGGAGGATGTCTCCTTCCTTCCAAGGTCTCTGTAGGACGTTTTTCTTCTTCCACAGGTGTCTGGAGGACGTCTCTCTGCTTCCATGTTCTTTGCAGGACGTCTCACTCCTTCCTCCAGAGGACGTCTTCCTTCCACAGGTCTATGCAAGACGTCTCCCTACTTCCACAGGTCTCTGGTCTCTGGAGGACGTCTCTCTATTTTCCACGGGTCTCTCGTCTCCAGAGGACGTCTCCCTCCATCCACAGGTCTCTGGTGGACGTCTCCCCCTTCCACAGGTCTCTGGAGGACGTCTCCCTCATTCCACAGGTCTCTGGAAACGTCTCCCTCCTTCCACAGGTCTCTGGAGGACGTCTCCCTCCTTCCACAGGTCTCTGGAGGACGTCTCCCTCCTTCCACGGGTCCCTGGAGGACGTCTCCCTCCTTCCACAGGTCTCTGGAGGAAGTCTCCCTCCTTCCACGGGTCCCTAGAGGACGTCTCCCTCCTTCCACAGGTCTCTGGAGGACGTGTCTCTCCTTCCACAGGTCTCTGTAGAACGTCTCTCTCCTTCCACAGGTCTCTGGAGGACGTCTCCCTCCTTCCACAGGTCTCTGGAGGACGTCTTCCTCCTTCCACAGGTCTGTGGAGACGTCCCCTTCTTCCACAGGTCTCTGGAGGACGTCTCCTCCCTCCTTCCACAGTTCTCTGGAGGACGTCTCCCTCCTTTCACAGGTCTCTGGAGGACGTCTCCCTCCTTCCACAGTTCTCTGTAGGACGTCTCCCTCCTTCCACAGGTCTCAAGAGGACGTCTCCCTCCTTCCACAGTTCTCTGGAGACGTTTCCCTCCTTCCACAGTTCTCTGTAGGACGTCTCTCTCCTTCCACAGGTCTCTGGAGGACGTCTCCCTCCTTCCACAGTTCTCTGTAGGACGTCCCTCCTTCCATAGGTCTCTGGAGGACTTCTCCCTCCTTTCACAGGTCTCTGTAGGACGTCTCTCTCCTTCCACAGTTCTCTGTAGGACGTCTCTCTCTCCTTCCACAGGTCTCTGGAGGACGTCTCTCGCCTTCCACAGTCTCTGGAGGACGTCTCCCTCCTTCCACGGGTCTCTGTAGGACGTCTCTCTCCTTCCACGGGTCCCTGGAGGACGGCTCTCTTTTTCCACAGGTCTCTGTAGGACGTCTCTCTCCTTCCACGGGTCTCTGTAGGATTTCTCTCTCCCTTCCACAGGTCTCTGGAGGACGTCTCCCTCCTTCCACAGGTCTCTGTAGGACGTCTACCCCCCCCTTGTACAGTTCTCTGGAGGACGTCTCTTTCCTCCCACAGTTCTCTGGAGGACGTCTCCCTCCTTCATATTCTCTGGAGGACGTCTCACTCCTCCCACAGTTCTCTGGAGGACGTCTCCCTCCTTCCACAGGTCTCTGGAGGACGTCTCCCTCTTTCCACAGTTCTCTGTAGGACGTCTCTCTCTTTCCACAGGTCTCTGGAGGACGTCTCCCTCCTTCCACAGTTCTCTGTAGGACGTCTCTCTTCTTCCACGGGTCTTTGGAGGAAGTCTCCCTCCTTTCACAGGTCTCTGTAGGACGTCTCTCTCCTTCCACAGTTCTCTGTAGGACGTCTCTCTCCTTCCACGGGTCTCTGTAGGACGTCTCTCCTCCAGAGGTCTCTGGAGGACGTGTCCCTCCTTCCATAGGTCTTTGTAGGACGTCTCCCCCCTTCCACAGGTCTCTGTAGGACGTCTCTCTCCTTACACGGGTCTCTGTAGGACGTCTCTCTCCTTCCACAGGTGTCTGTAGGACGTCTCTCTCCTTCCACAGGTCTCTGTAGGACGTCTCTCTCTCTTCCACAGGTCTCTGTAGGACGTCTCTCTCCTTCCACGGGTCTCTATAGGACGTCTCCCCCCTTCACAGGTGTCTGTAGGACGTCTCTCTCCTTCCACGGGTCTCTGTAGGACGTTTCCCCCCTTCCACAGGTGTCTGTAGGACGTCTCTCTCCTTCCACAGGTCTTTGTAGGACGTCTTCCTCCTTCCACAGGTCTCTGTAGGTCGTCTCTCTCTTTCCACACAGTCTCTGTAGGACGTCTCTCTCCTTCCGGGTCTCTGTAGGACGTCGTCTCCGCCCTTCCACAGGTGTCTGTAGGACATCTCTCTCCTTCCACGGGTCTCTGTAGGACGTCTTACCCCTTCCACATGTGTCTGTAGGACATCTCTCTCCTTCCACAGGTCTTTGTAGGACGTCTCCCTCCTTCCACGGGTCTCTGTAGGACGTCTCTCTCTCCTTCCACAGGTCTCTGGAAGACGTCTCTCTCCTTCCAAAGGTGTCTGTAGGACGTCTTCCTCCTTCCACAGGTGTCTGTAGGACGTCTTCCTCCTTCCACAGGTCTCTGTAGGACGTCTCTCTCCTTCCACAGGTCTCTCTTTAGGACGTCTCTCTCCTTCCACAGTTCTCTGTAGGACGTGTCTCTCTCTTTCCACGGGTCCCTGGAGGACGTCTCTCTCCTTCCACAGGTCTCTGTAGGACGTCTCTCTCGTTCCATGGGTCTCTGTAGGATGTCTCTCTCCGTCCACAGGTCTCTGGAGGACGTCTCCCTCCTTCCACAGGTCTCTGTAGGACGTCTCCCCCCTTCCACAGTTCTCTGGAGGACGTCTCCCCTCCTTCCACAGGTCTCTGGAGGACGTCTCCCTCTTTCCACAGGTCTCTGGAAGACGTCTCCCTCCTTCCACAGTTCTCTGTAGGACGTCTCCCTCCTTCCACAGTTCTCTGTAGGACGTCTCTCTCCTTCCACAGGTCTCTGGAGGACGTCTCCCTCCTTCCACAGTTCTCTGTAGGACGTCTCTCTCCTTCCACAGGTCTCTGGAGGACGTCTCCCTCCTTCCACAGGTCTCTGTAGGACGTCTCTCGCCTTCCACAGGTCTCTGTAGGACGTCTCTCTCCTTACACGGTCTCTGTTCTGTAGGATGTCTGTCTCCCTTCCACAGGTCTCTGGAGGACGTCTCCCTCATTCCACAGGTTTTCTGGAGGACGTCTCTCTCCTTCCACAGTTCTCTGGAGGACGTCCCTCTCCTTCCACAGTTCTCTGTAGGACGTCTCTCTCCTTCCACAGGTCTCTGGAGGACGTCTCTCGCCTTCCACAGGTCTCTGGAGGACGTCTCCCTCCTTCCGCGGGTCCCCTGGAGGACGTCTCTCTCTCCTTCCTCCGGTCTCTGGAGGACGTCTCTCTCCTTCCACAGGTCTCTGTAGGACGTCTCTCTCCTTCCACAGGTCTCTGGAGGGACGTCTCTCTCTTTCCACAGGTCTCTGGAGGCTATTGGATATTGTTTTGGCTAGGTCAACCTAGTTTTCTTTTTTTCATTGATGTCATCAGATCTTGGTATGGTCCATTGTGCAGCTTGATGATTGAACATACGTTGAGTGGTGATGTGATCAGTGTGTCTGATGTTCAGTATTTTTTGCGGTAACACCTCGTTTCT
>JADBJO010005360.1:137134-144634 GCA_016801955.1 Conus betulinus | reverse complement strand
CTGGGCTTTGTTGTAGGCATCTTTCAGGTCTATTGCAACTGCCACTGCTTATTTTTCTTTAGAATCCTTCGTACATGTACTTGTAACTGTTCTATAGCCTCCTTGATGTCGGTTGCGGGATTTGTCTACTTTCAAAGTCTCTTGCGAATTTTCTTGCAATGATTCGTTCCAGGAGCTTTCCTACTATATTTTTGCGTAGTGTGTATGCGGCAGTCGATTAGCTATGATGATCTTTTTGGTAAAGGATACTGTGTGTCTAGTCTCTGGGACATGCCTTTATCAACACTGTCCTGGTAGAGACTGAAGAGATGAGTTCTGTCCTCTTCTGAGGGCTGTTTGATGTCTGGACCTAGAGCACTATCCATAGTGCATTTACCTATTGCGTCATCCAGTTCAGGTGCTGTAATTTCGTCATAAATGCCAGTCTCAGCAAGGTGTTGGTTTAACTTGGTCAAATATTTCATCTTTTTATCTCCAGATTTCTTTAATCATTCTGTTCTACGAAACGTTCAAGTAGCGCCGACCCTTTTTCCACAGTTATCTGGAGATTTGTGGTCCCATCAGCGTCTAGGATATCTGGGGTGGCGTTGATACTGTGTTTACCTTCCAGGCGATGATAAAACTGGCGGAACTGGTTGAGTGCTGTATTATAATTAAATGGCAGACAAAATTGTTGCCTGTTAGTTTCTTTTTGCTTCTTTCGCTTCTTGTTTGAATCGTTAAGTCTTCTGATTCATGTCTGTTTCAATAGCTGGATAAAGGCAAGGCTTTCTAATTTTTCTCTGCCAAATTCTCACACTTTGCATTTCATTTTCCAGATTGTTTCTTTGTCTTTATTCCAACAAAGGTTTTAAAGGGCTTGTTTGGAGGTATTATCATTTCTGTCACATCTTCTACCCCTTGACGTTTCTATAATGTTTCTTCATTGTTTTCATATTGAAAAGAGTACTTCTATTACATTTGTTTTATTTTCTTTGTTTCTGTACACTGAATACGACGAAGAAATGGTCACTTCCATGACGTAGAAGTGCAGTCATGCCTGCTGTGAATTTTGGTCCAATGCGTGCAAAGTCAGTTACACTGTCAGTGTCACCCCCGCCTCCCTGTGTGTGCTGGAGATGATGTTGTCAGTGCGCTGAGAAGTACTTCATCCAACATCTCGTCCAGCGCCAATCCTTGAGGATTGGTTCCATGCTGGTCCCACGATCTTGACTGTGATTTAAGATCTCCAG
Organism: Conus betulinus; assembly: GCA_016801955.1. NCBI lineage: Eukaryota > Metazoa > Mollusca > Gastropoda > Neogastropoda > Conidae > Conus > Conus betulinus. Next base: position 143,402 of record JADBJO010005360.1, on the reverse strand, counting down.
ATACTTTTACAGAGCCTTCAAATTCATCTCCTATTTCCTCCAAAAAGTTCCAAACCTTTTTGATGTGCGGGAACCTGAACATATGTATGCGTTCACGAGTGCGTATTTTTTCTCACAATTATCACGTTTTTTTTTTTCAGCCCCACACCCATTAGTTCACGACTGGTACTACACTATTTTCCTGAGCTATCCTGAACACTTTTTTTTTTTTTTTTTTTTAATATGTTCTTTAACACCATAGCTAGCCCTCGTCCATCATACTCTTGAAAGATTATGAAGTCATCCCAGTGTAATGGTCTGTAGGAGACACCTCTAGTTTCTTGCAAACACAGAACATCAAAGTCACCTGCTACTTGTTCAATTGTTGAGATCCTCTTTCTGCCACTGCGGCAGTTCCATGATGTTAGTGGGGGAAATGAAAGCTGCCCGTTGGAGCTCTTCTGCAGATCCCAAAAGTCTGCTTCATCAACAGTGCGTCTGCATACTTGGTAAGTGTGTGTGTGTGTGTGTGTGTGTGTGTGTGTGTGTGTGTGTGTGTGTGTGTGTGTGTGTGTGTGTGTGTGTGTGTGTGTGTGTGTGTGCAGAGAGAGAGAGAGAGAGAGAGAGAGAGAGAGAGGGAACGAGAGAGTTTATGACTGTGCGTGTTTGTATTAGGGTGACCCTCTGCGCGCGTGCGTGCGCGTGTGTATGTATGTATGTGTGTATGTGTGCGTGCGTGTGTGTGTGTGTGTGTGTGTGTGTGTGTGTGTGTGTGTGTGTGTGTGTATGCTTGTGTGTGTACATGCGTGTGTGTGTGTATGTGTACGTGTGTCTATACGTCTATGTGTGCATGCCCGTGCAGCCTGATTGTGTATTTGGGACTTGATCTGCTTCAAAATCAACAGCGTAGTAGACATGGTATTTTTGCTCTCTGATTATTCCGCTTTGAATAACCTGAATGAAACATAAAAGGAGTGTGAGACGGTTATAACTGACGAAAAAAAAAAAAAAAAAAATCGGATTCAGTTTAATGACGATGAAGTATTTATATTTATGACTGACTGGAACTATACTTCTAGCTTTTCTTGTCTTTCTGCCTTCCTGTATTAGAGGAATACATGTGAGAGATGAAGGGACAGCGGGAGGTGGGAGGGCTGCTCTTGCAGGTAGCCAAGGGGTGACCTGGCGTTGATAGGGGGATAGGAGCGCTGCTCTTGCAGGTAGCCAAGGGGTGACGGGCGTTGATAGGGGATAGGAGGGCTGCTCTTGCAGGTAGCCAAGGGGTGACCTGGCGTTGATCGGGGGATAGGAGGGCTGCTCTTGCAGGTAGCCAAGGGTGACCTGGCGTTGATAGGGGGATAGGAGCGCTGCTCTTGCAGGTAGCCAAGGGGTGACCGGGCGTTGATAGGGGGATAGGAGGGCTGTTCTTTGCAGGTAGCCAAGGGTGACCGGGCGTTGATAGGGGGATAGGAGCGCTGCTCTTGCAGGTAGCCAAGGGGTGACCGGGCGTTGACAGGGGGATAGGAGGGCTGCTCTTGCAGGTAGCCAAGGGGTGACCTGGCGTTGATAGGGGGATAGGAGGGCTGCTCTTGCAGGTAGCCAAGGGGTGACCTGGGCGTTGATAGGGGGATAGGAGGGCTGCTCTTGCAGGTAGCCAAGGGGTGACCTGGCGTTGATAGTTTCCGGTGAACTGGAAGCATCAGGACAGAACCTGGTCTGTAAATTGCTGTAAGCTGCCACTGGACAAGGGGGAATGGGAGAAGGGTTGAGGGTGTTCGGAAGGGTAGGGGTGAGAATTGGAAGATCTGTTGAATTCAGCAAAGTCTTTGCTATCAAAGAACTGACTGTGGTAAAGCCTTTGCTCCAAAGACATGTGTCCATCTTTTAGTTCTGCGTTGGGTCCTCTTCTGCCGTCATGTTGAAAGTGAAGGGGTGGACTCGTCGCTGACCTAGAAATGTCTTAGTGGGTGTGGTTGTTATGCTCTCCACTCAACGCGAGATACATTTTGAAAACGTATCTTTTGAAAACGGTGCTTGCAGCCTTTTGGATCTCCATGCACAGCGGTTACAGATACCCTACAGTTGTTTACAGATACCCTTCAGCTGTTTACAGATAACCTTCAGCTGTTTACAGATAACCTTCAGCTGTTTACAGATAACCTTTCAGCTGTTTACAGATAACCTTCAGTTGCAGTTACCCTTTTTTTCTCTCTGTTGACATTTTTTTTTTTTTCTGCTTTTCAGTAGCAACATTATCTGATAGTTTGTTTTTTTTTCAATCTGTTAGACGGCGATTTCTCAGGGCATGGGTGAGGCACCTAAACATTGAAACCGGGTAGTCTCTTTTGAGCACCGTGTGAGAACAATCGCTGAGATTATGAGTCTTCCATGGCTGTCAATGCTCTCTCTTGACCATCCCCTTGTCCAAATCTCTATCTGAATATCATGAAGAAAGTCATCTTCTGTTAGTGTGTGTAATGTACTTGGAACGGAGACTGGCGGCCCTCTGATCTCTCATTGAATCATATCTAGTGGCAAGAAAACCTGCCCACAAGGCTAGAGTCTTTACTCTCGGAGAAAGATGAAGATTCATAATTCAAACTCCATATTATTGTCACAAATTGTCGAAACGGAGCCATGCGCGTCAACTCCAATTCATTACTCTCTCTCTGCCTCTGTCTCTGTCTCTGTCTCTGTCTCTGTCTGTCTCTCTCTCTCTCTCTCTCTCTCTCTCTCTCTCTCTCTCTCTCAAGGTTTTAAGTTTAAAAAAAATCAAACGTTTATGAGCCACAGTATAACATAGCTAAATAAAGTGTTGAGAACATGCGATGACGTGCGGGAACAGTAACGAAGTGGAGACATTCAAGGTGCATCAGACATCCAGGAAGCAAGTTCTGGAAACTTGGACAAGCTTCCTGCATTAATGGAAAGTTTCAAGCTCTGAGGAAACTCCCGGATTTATTATCTGTCTCTGTCATGTCTTCCTGCACTCACTGCCCTATGATTTACACATAATACAATATATTTTGACTTGTATAAAATGACGTGAAATTGCCTGATGAACCACGGCAAAACATAGTATGTTTTCTGATTCTGGTGCCCTTTGCAAACGTCCAGTACTGAAGAGTTGGGTTGTGGGAATACAGTATGATTGTTCGAATGCCTGGGGTGAGGTGAACAATCTGTATAAAGGAAAATGGTGGAGGGAGCAACAGAAACTACGCCAATGATGCTATTGTAGACTGGAAAGATTCCAAGGATGGCGCTTTTTAGATCGTAGCAGGAAGACTGTTCCCCTCTATGATTAAGCGGGAGGGAGAGGAGGAGCTCTTCTGCCTGCTGAGTGCGATTAGCACCTGCCATGAAGTTGGGCAGGCAGATGGTTTACATCTACGGTGATGAGGCCTTGGTGGTACTTGGAGAAGGTTAGGCGGCAAGCTCTTTCTTCGCTCCTTTAATTAAAGTTGCCCACTTTAAAGACGTCCATAACTGAGATTTGCCCACGTCGGTTGCACTTCCACCCAGTCCCTCTTCTCTGCAGTATTTCGTGACAGGTAATGCTTAACTTCGTGCATGGATCCCTCACAGGGCTCACATGAATGCCCCACCGTAAGGCGGACGAGTGCTGTATACGCTGCCTGTTTAATATGTTCGTTTCTATTTTCATCATGTCATTAACATATGAAGCCTAAATCTCTGTTGATTTGAGTCTTTTTACAGTCTTTGGCCATGGAAATGATATATGTACTCCAAGTATGTGCAGGTATGTGCAGGTAACATCATCTTCACCTATCCCTTGACATCGTCTGTTGTCGTTTGGGGCACCCCCTGATGATCCGGCCACCACTCTCTCCTCCATCTGTCCCTGTCTTCCATCGCTCGCTGAGATTCCGCCAGGCTCATTCCAGTCCACTCTCGGATATTGTCTTTCCCATCTCTTCTTTTGTCTTCCTCTTTTGCGGCTTCCTCTGACTGTTCCTTGTATCCGACCAACAAGCGGGGACAGAGTACGGAGCAGACGTGACTGCTTCCAGCGCCATTACCTTGGTCTGTGTTGACCTCACAGCTGCACTAGCCGAAGTCGATATGAACTGTATGAGGAGCACTCCCCACAAATGCCGTGATCTCTGGCTATACAAACGGCACACATTCACAGCTCATCAAAATCGTGCCTGTGACATCTGGCCTGGTGCAACTTTATCCATGGCAGTTTGAATTTTGATCGCAGAATCCTTCTCTGGTGTGGGAGCATATAGCTATATCGGTGCTTCTGTGACATTAGGTGATCTTGTTTATAAGCCAATGGTCATGGTCCTGGTTGAGTCATATTTTGACGATAGAAAAAAAGGACTTTAAACTTATTTCCAGTCAACCTGCCCTATGTCTAGGTCTGATTCAGCGAGAGAACATAGTCAACTCGTGTCAATCACCGTCATGGACGTTTGTGAACACGAGTATGATCGTCGTAACGTTCGGGGATCCAGCCAGCTTTGAAACATTCACACACAGCTTTCTGAGTTTAGATCTCAGGTTCAATTCGCTATTGTATATGCATGAATGCGGTTGTGACAGAAGAGAATTTCTGCCTGAACTTTTGTATAAATTTGGCGTTCATGTTTGAAGTGTTGTTGTAGTGTCAGACAGGTACCGGTGCGTTTCCTTGAAGAATGGTGAACATTGTGAAACTGAAATGACTGCTGCAGTGTTGCTTTTGGCTACTGTGGGACTGTGACATCTGATCTGAACGTTGTGAAACTGAAATGACTGCACAGTGTGGTATCACTGTTGCTTTTGGCTGCTGTGGGACTGTGACATCTGATCTAAACGAGGAACTTGTGGGGATCACATAAAGAGGACCACTTCAGATCGAGAAACATAGCCTTGACTTTAAACACTTTACATACAGATCGTTAAGTCAATATGCAGTCCAGATGTGATGTGAAATGTGACGATAAACATCTTAGTTAACAAACAAACGCAACAATGCAGCTACCGGAATTCAGGCAGGCACAAAATACTGTGAGGAAAGGTAGAAAAAATATCACAGAGTATCACGACTCACTAGAAACCAACTCAGTGTGGAAAATCTGAAGTCAACTGCGACCAGATTGAAAGGCTCGTCAGATTTCCACTGAGGAAAAAAAAACGAAAAATCATTTCGATCGGGAATGAAAATCGGGAATTAAACCTACCCTAGCGCTGCTTGTGTGAGTGAATTGGAGCATCACAAAAAGAATGGCTGGATGGGTATTTCAATGAGAGGAAAACGGAGGGAATAAACCACCAAAAGATTCTGCACCCAATTTGAGGAAGTAAGTGAATGTTTGTTTTTCGTTTCTATCGTCTTGAGTGTTATTTGTCTTGCCTGAATAAGGCCAAAGAAGTTGAAACGCGTCGCGTTTGACTTGTGATTTGTTTATTTTCTTTGAGTATCTCAATAGTCACATCACTTTGAAACAAAAAAAAAATGTCTGCACTGGGCAGCCAAGCGACAGACTGGAAAACCATGTCAGGATGTATTTCAAAGCTGCCTACAGACAGTCGTGATGGGGTTTATGTTGAGAGGGTGAACCGTAAGACCGCATCTGCTTTAAACTGTCTGAGGGAAATATAAATCTGAAATCTTCAGGTCGTTTCGCCCCCACTGTCATTGTCACTTTCCTCACCTGTCGGTGTGTTGAATACCACTGTGTGTTGTGTTGTGGAGAGAGCAGGAATTCTGGCTGTGGTTGTCAGGAGAGCTGTTCTGTAGGCTGCGATGCCATGGGGTTGTCAGGAGTGCTGTTCTGTAGACTGTGATGCCATGGGGTTGTCAGGAGTGGTTCTGTGGGTTGCGATGCCATGGGGTTCTCAGGAGTGCTGTTCTGTGGGCTGCGACGCCATGGGGTTGTTGGGAGTGGTTCTGTGGACTGCGATGCCATGGGGTTGTCAGGAGTGCTGTTCTGTGGGTTGCGATGCCATGGGGTTGTCAGGAGTGCTGTTCTGTGGGTTGCGATGCCATGGGGTTGTCAGGAGTGCTGTTCTGTAGGCTGCGATGCCATGGGGTTGTCATGAGTGCTGTTCTGTGGGTTGCGATGCCATGGGGTTTTCAGGAGTGCTGTTCTGTGGCTGCGATGCCATGGGATTGTCAGGAGTGCTGTTCTGTGGGTTGCGATGCCATGAGGTTCTCAGGAGTGCTGTTCTGTGGGCTGCGATGCCATGGGGTTGGAGTGAAGTGACATTCAGAGGCCTTTCCTCCTTTGTTACCGCCTGTGTGCTTCCTGTGCGCACAGTGATTTGCTTCGATATA
>JADBJO010005360.1:109634-129634 GCA_016801955.1 Conus betulinus | reverse complement strand
CATCTGCAACCACCGCCCTTCCACCCCATGGCACGTCCTTCACATCTGCAACCACCACCACCACCACCCCCCACCCATGGCATGGCCTTCACATCTGCAACCACCGCCCTTCCACCCATGGCACGTCCTTCACATCTGCAACCACCATACCCCACCCCATGGCACGCCCTTCACATCTGCAACCACCGCCCCCCCCCCCTCCACCCATGGCACGGCCTTCACATCTGCAACCACCATACCCCACCCATGGGCACGCCCTTCACATCTGCAACCACCGTCCCCCCCCTCCACCCATGGCACGGCCTTCACATCTGCAACCACCGTACCACCCACCCATGGCACGCCCTTTACATCTGCAACCACCATCCCCCACCCATGGCACGCCCTTCACATCTGCAACCACCATCCCCCACCCATGGAATGCCTACACATCTGCGACCCACCGTACCCCTCCATCCATGGCACGCCCATCACATCTGCAACCACCATACCCCCCACCCATGGCACGCCCTTCACATCTGCAACCACCGTACCCCCCTCATCCATGGCACACCCTTCACATCTGCAACCACCATACCCCCCCCCCATGGCACGCCCTTCACATCTGCAACCACCATACCCCCCCCCACCCATGGCACGCCCTACACATCTGCAACCACCGTCCCCCCCCCCATGGCACGCCCCTTCACATCTGCAACCACCATACCCCCCACCCCCATGGCACGCCCTTCACATCTGCACCCACCGTACCCCCCCCACCCATGGCACACCCTTTACACATCTGCAACCACCACCCCCCCCACCCCATGGCACGCCATTCACATCTGCAACCCACCGTACCCCCCCATTGCACCCATGGCAACCCCTACCCCCACATCTGGCACGCCCGTCACATCCCCCACCATACCCCCCCCATGGCACGCCCTTCACATCTGCAACCACCGTCGTACCCCCCACCCATGGCACGCCCTTCACATCTGCAACCCCCCCCCCCCCCCCCACCCATGGCACGCCCTTCACATCTGCAACCACCGTACCCCCCCCCCCATGGCACGCCCTTCACATCTGCAACCACCACCCCCCCCCCCCCCCATGGCACGCCCTTCACATCCCCAACCATGGCACCCCTTCCCCCACCACCGGCACCCCCCCATCCACCCCCCATGGCACGCCCTTCACATCTGCAACCACCACCCCCCACCCATGGCACACCCTTCACATCTGCAACCACCGTCCCCCCCCCCCACCCATGGCACGCCCTTCACATCTGCAACCACCGTACCCCCACCCCCCATGGCACGCCCTTCACATCTGCACCACCACCCCCCCCCACCCATGGCACGCCCTTCACATCTGCACCACCCCCCCCCCACCCATGGCACGCCCTTCACATCTGCGACCACCGTACCACCCCCCCCCCATGGCACGCCCCCTTCACATCTGCAACCACCCGTACCCCCCCCCATGGCACGCCCTTCACATCTGCCACCACCGTACCCCCCCCCCATGGCACGCCCTTTACATCTGCACCCACCGTACCCCCCCCCCCCCCACACCCATGGCACGCCCTTCACATCTGCAACCACCGTCCCCCCCCCCCCCCCCCCATGGCACGCCCTTCACATCTGCAACCACCACCCCCCCCCCCCCATGGCACGCCCTTCACATCTGCAACCACCCCCCCCCCCCCCCATGGCACGCCCTTCACATCTGCAACCACCGTCCCCCCCCCACCCCATGCACACCCTTCACATCTGCACCACCACCCCCCCCCCCCCCCCCCCCCATGGCACGCCCTTTACATCTGCAACCACCGTACCCCCCCCCACCCATGGCACGCCCTTCACATCTGCAACCCACCGTACCCCCCCACCCATGGCACGCCCTTCACATCTGCAACCACCGTACCCCCCCCCCCCACCCATGGCACGCCCTTCACATCTGCAACCACCGTACCCCCCCCCCCCATGGCACGCCCCCTTCACATCTGCCCCACCTTCCCCCCCCCCCCACCCCCATGGCACCCCTTCACATCTGCAACCACCGTACCCCCACCCATGGCACGCCCTTCACATCTGCAACCACCGTTCCCCCCCCCCCCCCCCCCCCGCACACACCCTTCACATCTGCAACCACCACCGTACCCCCCCCCAACCATGGCACGCCCTTCACATCTGCTACCACCATCCCCCCCCCCCCCACACCATGGCACACCCTTCATCATCTGCAACCACCGTTGTCCCCCTCACCACCCATGGCACGCCCTTCACATCTGCTACCACCATCCCCCCCCCACCCATGGCACACCCTTCACATCTGCAACCACCCTTCACATCCCCCCCCCTGGCACACCCCTTCACATCTGCACCACCGTCCTGCCCCCCCCCCCCCATGGCACGCCCTTCACATCTGCGACCACCGTCGTCCCCCAACCCCCATGGCACGCCCTTTACATCTGCTACCCACCGTACCCCCCCACCCATGGCACGCCCTTTACATCTGCTACCACCGTACCCCACCCATGGCACGCCCTTTACATCTGCTACCACCGTACCCCAACCCATGGCACGCCCTTTACATCTGCTACCACCGTACCCCACCCATGGCACGCCCTTTACATCTGCTACTACCGTACCCCAACCCACCCTTTACACCCCCCCCCAACCCATGGCAAGCCCTTCACATCTGTGACCACCGTACCCCACCCATGGCAAGCATCTGTGACCACCGTACCCCAACCCATGGCAAGCATCTGTGACCACCGTACCCCACCCATGGCACGCCCTTCACATCTGAGACCACCATCCCCCCCCCTCCACACCCATGGCACGCCCTTCACATCTGCAACCACCATCCCCCCCCCCCCCCCCGCGCCCCTTTACATCTGCTACCACCGCCCCCCCCCCCCCCATGGCAGCCCTTTACATCTGCTACCACCGCCCCCCCCCCCCATGGCACGCCCTTTACATCTGCTACCACCCCCCCCCCCCCCCTGGCACGCCCCCTTCACATCTGTGACCCACCATCCCACCCCCCTCCACACCCATGGCACACCCTTCACATCTGCAACCACCGCCCCCCCCCCCCCCCCCCATGGCACACCCACATCTGCAACCACCGCCCCCCCCCCATGGCACGCCCAACCACCGTTCCCCCCCACCCACCCATGGCACGCCCTTCACATCTGCAACCACCATCGTCCCCCCCCCCCATGGCAAGCCCTTTCACATCTGCTACCACCCACCGCCCCCCAACCCCATGACACGCCCTTTACATCTGCTACCCCTCCCCCCACCCATGACACATGACATGCACGCCCTTCACATCTGCGACCCACCTAACCCCCACCCATGACACGCCCTTCACATCTGCGACCACCTAAACCCCCCCCCCCCCCCATGGCACGCCCTTCACATCTGCTACCACCGCCCCCCCCCACCCCCCCCCCATGGCACGCTCTTTACTCTGCTACCACAGCCCCCCCCCCCCCCCCCCCACCGTGGCACGCTCTTTACATCTGCTACCACAGCCCCCCCCCCCCCCCCCTGGCACGCCCCTTCACATCTGCTACCACCGCCCCCCCCCCCCCCCCCCATGGCACGCCCCTTCACATCTGCTACCACCATCCCCCCCCCCCCCCCCCCCATTGCACGCCCTTCACATCTGCTACCACCCCCCCCCCCCCCCCCCATGGCACGCCCTTCACATCTGCTACCACCGTCCATCCCCCCCCCCCCCCATGGCATGCCCTTCATATCTGCGACCACCTAAACCCCCACCCATGGCACGCCCCCTTTACATATGCTACCACCATCCCCCCCCCCCCCCCCCGACACGCCCCTTTACATCTGTTACCACCGTCCCCCCCCCCCCCCCCCCATGCACGCCCTTTACATCTGCTACCACCGCCCCCCCCCCCCATGGCCATGGCACGCGCAACCACCGTTCCCCCCCACCCACCCATGGCACGCCCTTCACATCTGCAACCCCACCATCGTCCCCCCCCCCCCATGGCACGCCCTTTACATCTGCTACCACCGCCCCCCACCACCCATGACACGCCCTATACATCTGCCACCCCCCCACCCCTCCACCCATGACACGCCCTTCACATCTGCGACCCCTAACCCCCCCCCCCCCCCCCCCCATGGCACGCCCTTCACATCTGCTACCACCCGCCCCCCCCCCCCACCCCCCATGGCACGCTCTTTACTCTGCTACCCCACCCCCCCCCCCCCCCCCCCCCCCCCCCCCATGCTCTTTACATCTGCTACCACCCCCCCCCCCCCATGGCATGCCCCCCCCCCCCCCCCCACCTGGCACGCCCTTCACATCTGCTACCACCATCCCCCCCCCCCCCCCCCCCCCACCCCATTGCACGCCCTTCACATCTGCTACCACCGCCCCACCCCCACCCCCCATGGAACGCCCTTCACATCTGCTACCACCATCCCCCCCCCCCCCCATTGCACGCCCTTCACATCTGCTACCACCGCCCCCACCCCCACCCCCCATGGCACGCCCTTCACATCTGCTACCACCGTCATCCCCCCTCCCCCATGGCACGCCCTTTACATTTGCTACCACCGTCACCCCCCACCCCCCCGGCACGCCCTTTACATCTGCTACCCACCGTCCCCCCCCCTCCCCCCTCCACCCATGACACGCCCTTTACATCTGCTATTACCGTCCCCCCCCTGGCATGCCCTTTACATCTGCTACCACCGTCACCCCTCCACCCATGGCACGCCCTTTAATCTGCTACCACCATCACCCCCCCCCCCACCCATGGCACGCCCTTTACATCTGCTACCACCGCTCTCCCCCTCCACCCATGACACGCCCTTTACATCTGCTACCACCATCCCCCCCCCCCCCCCCCCCCCCCCCATGGCACGGCCTTTACATCTGCTACCACCACCCACCACCACCCCCCATGGCACGGCCTTCACATCTGCGACCACCGTACCCCCACCCATGGAATGCCCTTCACATCTGCAACCACCGTACCCCCACCCATGGAATGCCCTTCACATCTGCGACCACCGTACCCCCCCCCATGGCACGCCCATCACATCTGCAACCACCGTACCCCCCCCTCCACCCATGGCACGCCCTTCACATCTGCGACCACCGTACCCCCACCCATGGAATGCCCTTCACATCTGCAACCATCGTACCCCCCACCCATGGCACGCCCTTCATATCTGCAACCACCGCCCTCCCCTCCACACCCATGGCACGCCCTTCACATCTGCAACCACCATACCCCCCCCCCCCTTCACCCATGGCACGCCCTTCACATCTGCTACCACCGTACCCCACCCATGGCACGCCCTTCACATCTGCAACCACCGTTCCCCCACCCATGGCACGCCCTTCACATCTGCAACCACTGCCCTCCCCTCCAAATTCATACGTAGTATCCGCGTCCTCCATACCCGCCACCATGGTTAACACTGCATCCACGACCCCCTTACTCCCATCCACGTCACATCCTGCATCCACAATGCTGTACTTATGGCATAGTTATGGTAAGTGCCATCCACAACGCTGTACCGACGGCATCGTTATGGTAAGTGCTCTTCACAATGCTGTACCTATGGCATCGTTATGGTAGGTGCCATCCATCCCCGACACTGTACCTATGGCATTGTTATGGTAAGTGCCATCCACAACACTGTACCTATGGCATTGTTATGGTAAGTGCCATCCACAACACTGTACCTATGGCATTGTTATGGTAAGTGCCATCCACAAACACTGTACCTATGGCATTGTTATGGTAAGTGCCATCTACAACGCTGTACCGAAGGCATCGTTATGGTAAGTGCTATTCACAACGCTGTACCGAAGGCATTGTTATGGTAAGTGCCATCCACAACGCTGTACCGAAGGCATCGTTATGGTAAGTGCTATTCACAACGCTGTACCTTTGGCATAGTTATGGTAAGTGCTCTTCACAACGCTGTACCTATGGCATAGTTATGGTAAGTGGCATAGTTATGGTAAGTGCCATCCATCCATAACACTGTACCTATGGCATAGTTATGGTAAGTGCCATCCACAACGTTATACCTATGGCATAGTTATGGTAAGTGGCATAGTTACGGTAAGTGCCATCCATCCACAACGTTGTAACTATAGCATAGTTATGGTAAGTGCCATCCATCCCACAACGTTGTACCTATAGCATAGTTATGGTAAGTGCCATCCATCCACAACGCTGTGCCTATGGCATAGTTATGGTAAGTGCCATCCATCCACAACGCTGTACCTATGGCATAGTTATGGTAAGTGCCATCCATCCACAACGCTGTGCCTATGGCATAGTTATGGTAAGTGCCATCCATCCACAACGCTGTGCCTATGGCATAGTTATGGTAAGTGCCATCCATCCACAACGCTGTACCTATGGCATAGTTATGGTAAGTGCCATCCATCCACAACGCTGTGTGCCTATGGCATAGTTATGGTAAGTGCCATCCATCCACAACGCTGTACCTATGGCATAGTTATGATAAGTGCCATCCATCCACAACGCTGTGCCTATGGCATAGTTATGGTAAGTGCTCTTCACAACACTGTACCTATGACATAGTTATGGTAAGTGGCATAGTTATGGTAAGTGCCATCCATCCACAACGCTGTGCCTATGGCATAGTTATGGTAAGTGCTCTTCACAACGCTGTACCTATGGCATAGTTATGGTAAGTGGCATAGTTATGGTAGTGCCATCCATCCACAACACTACCTATGGCATAGTTATGGTAAGTGCCATCCATCCACAACACTACCTATGGCATAGTTATGGTAAGTGCCATCCATCCACAACGTTGTATCTATGGCATAGTTATGGTAAGTGCCATCCACAACGTTGTACCTATGGCATAGTTATGGTAAGTGCCATCTACAACGCTGTACCTATAGCATATCTATGGTAAGTGCCACAGTTTTGTACTCAGAGTTGACTAAGGCTGATGTGATTAATTTTGCCGCCATTAGCTGATTATTCGTTTCTGCATTGTGCAAAAAATGCCACATAGCGGAGGAAGGTGGTGGTTCTTTTAGTCATGTGCCTGGGAGTTTGGTTGTGCCTGCATTTTGGTGCGTTTTGCTTGGGTAACTAGTGTGTGATTGTGCAGAATCTATTAGTGGTGTGAAGTCATTATAAGTTCCGTGATGTTTTCAATGGGCAGAGCTGTTTATTTTCTGTACCTAAGGGGTGTTTGATGAGTATCCATAGAACGATGCTACAAATCAGTCTGCATTCCTGTATGAATCTCGGTGTGACAACATGGATCTGCGTGCGTTTATGTAGAAATCGCCAGCCTGTGTGTGTGTGTGTGTGTGTGTGTGTGTGTGTGTGTGTGTGTGTGTGTGTGTGTGTGTGTGTGTGTGTGTGTGTGTGACGGACGTGCTTGTGTCCTCACTGCTGCTTTAAGTATGATTGTTGTGTGCGTGTGTGGTGCTATTTGCGGAATTAAAATCTACTCAGGTCATTCCTCAACAAAGCTTAGCCTACAGTCAGTCAGTCATACAAACACTTAGTCACCTGCTATAAAAAACCTGCACAAGAGGAATAATATTCATAGCATTAGTTAATATTCCTCCACTACATAACAGAACACCAACCTGCTATAAGCAGCTTATCAAGGCTCTCGAGTCTCCCTCAACCTGGACTTCGTCAGATGTAGGCTTCAAGGCTGGCTATTGTAAGACTGACCTGAGTAGATTTCAATTCGACAGCAAGAAACTTAACAGCCAATGAATAAAAAGGATTCATTCAGCCAATGACTAACCATCTTACGACCCAGAATTAACACCCAAACTTACCCAAATAGCACAACACACACACACAATCATACTTAAAGCAGCAGTGAGGACACAAGCACGTCTGTCACAATACCCCCCCCTACCCCCCCCCCCCCCCCCCCCTACCCCCTTCGGGAAAGACAATGACCGAACTGTCTTTGAAGCCAGAGAGAGCATCTGGGGATCGTCTGATTGGCTGAAGCACGCGACAGCAGATCCGCCAGCACGTTCGATGTGCCAGAGATGGGCTGAACATCAAACGTGAATTTGGAGTGACAACGTCCAACGCATAATTCTGGCATTCTTGAATCCACATGTCCGAAGGTATGTGAGTGGACGATGGTCTGTCTGCAAGACAAACTTCACACCCCACAGAAACTGGACGAATTTCTCGACACCCCACACAATAGCGAGGCACTCCTGCTCAATCGTACTGTAGTTGCACTCTCTCTGCAACAACTTGCGACTGGCGAACATGACAGGATGCAACATGTCCTCAAAATCCTGCAACAGCACAGCACCGAGCCCGACAGAACTCGCACCCATACGCGCAGCACAAACAAGTCACCCAAACGAGGCAGTAGAAGAACGGTCTCGAAGACATCACATCCTGGATCTTCCTCAACGCATCAGCACAAGCAGGCGTCCACACAATGGAACGAGATGTTCGTGGGCCCCCTTTGGTGAGTTCAGACAGCACAGCAGACAAAGAGGCAAAGTTAGGGACATATCTCCAGTAGAAACGCAGCAGACCCATTAATGCACGCACCTGTCTCTTCGTTGTAGGCATTGGGCGTTGTCGCTCCAAGAATTCACGTTTGATGCGCGCCAGTGCTGGCGGATCTGCTGTCGCGTGCTTCAACCAGTCAGATGATCCCTGATGCTCCCTCTTGGCTTCAAAGACAGTTCGGTCATTGTCTTTCCCGAAGGGGTTGGGGTGGGGGGGGGGGTATTGTGACGGACGTGCTTGTGTCCTCACTGCTGCTTTAAGTATGATTGTTGTTGTTGTGTGTTGTGCTATTTGGGTAAGTTTGGGTGTTAATTCTGGGTTGTAAGATGGTAAGTCATTGGCTGAATGAATCCTTTTTATTCATTGGTTGTTTAGTGTTCATGCTGCGGAATTGAAATCTACTCAGGTCAGTCTTACAACAGCCAGCCTTGAAGCCTACATCTGACGAAGTCCAGGTTGAGGAAGACTCGAGAGCCTTGATAAGCTGCTTATAGCAGGTTGGTGTTCTGTTATGTAGTGGAGGAATATTAACTAATGTTATGAACATTATTCCTCTTGTGTAGGTTTTTATAGCAGGTGACTAAGAGTTTGTATGACTGACTGACTGTAGGCTAAGCTTTGTTGAGGATTGACTCTTTGAGTAGTTAGCCGAGGACTTGGAAAAATACTGTGTCATTGATGATGAGACTAGTTGTTAGGCTAAATTATTTTTGGATTTGACAAGCCTAGGACTTAATTCAAACTTTATCTAAACCTGGTTTGGTTAACCTAAAGCTTAGACTGGATAATTCAAAGAAATTAGGAATATTTTGTTCACATTGTTTTGTACATATTTGTTGGGAGATAAGCAAGTGTTTGGAGTTTCTAGTGTGGGTATTTTCCCTTTTGAATAATTACTTTTGTGTCAGATTATTTCTTTAGAGCATGAAAGTGGAAAGAGGGCGTTGAATGCTCATAACAAGTTTATGAAACTCTTTGGAGTAATGGTTTCCGATCAGAAAACATATTTATTGTACTTTTTTTTTTGATGAATTTGTGAGTCCGGAAACGTGTTAATATTTATAAGAGAATTGGTGTCATTAAGTAGTCCAGTTGAGAGATTACTTCTGAGGATATGCTCAGAACGGAAATAGTGTTGTCAGGTGGGTTAATAATTGTTACTTTTGACTCTGGAATGAGACCCGTCAGCCGTAGACTTTGCAGAGTTGTGCGGACGTTAAATGATTCCTAAAATATAGCGGACTGGGTCTTGTCTTACCTCTTAGTGTTTGGAGAACATAGTCTTAGGAGGTTTATCTTATGTCTACAGCTCCGAGCCGGAGGAGGGTCCTAGTTGTAGACTGGAGGTCTGGCTGAAGAGACGACATAGGCGGCTATACGTCTTTCGACTGGTGGTGTACGGCCGAAGAGCAGAGAGAGTTGCTGCTGATGTGGGGGTGGACGCTGAGGTCCTCCCCAGTTTGGTGTCTCGACCAGGGGTGGCTGGAGTCGAAGTCAAAGGAAATCCGTTTGTGCCGAGTGTGTGAAGCATTGTACTGTGAAACCCAGAAACTAGGGGGGGGGGGGGGGGAGGGTTGTTCTGAGTCTGCGTAAACTTAGGGCTATGTGTGTAGCTTAAGAGTGAGCTCTATGTTTTTAGGAGGAGGAAAACAAGATAATATTAATTAAATCAGTGTCCTCTCAGGGGCGCCCACTCAAAACCATATGTTTGCAGAATGTTAGTGTGGTGAGGAAGTGTGTGAATGAGACAGGGGGAAAAAATAGACACGCATAACGCTGTCACTATCTCTTCTTTATTCTTCCTCTCTTTCACGCTCTCTGTGACATGTGTGTGTGTGTGTGTGTGTGTGTGTGTGTGTGTGTGTGTGTGTGTGTGTGTGTGTGTGTGTTTGCCGTTATACGGAGGGATAGTGAATTGTTATGGGCATTGATGCCGGTAAATAAGCACGCTTCATTGAGTACAATAAAGATACTTGAGAGTACATCAGAGTGTACTAATCCGAATTCATTCAAGATTTTTTATGTCAAGATTTTCATCATAGGGGCTGCTGCCAATGGCATAACTGTCTCTCTCTCTCTCTCTCTCTCTCTCTCTCTCTCTCTCTCTCTCTCTCTCTCTCTCTCTCTCTCATATTCAGACATACATGCACACAGATTCATGTTCTCTCTCTCTCTCTCTCTCTCTCTCTCTCTCTCCCCTCACACACACACACACACACACACACACACACACACACACACACGCACGCACGCACGCACGCATGCACGCACGGAAGCATGCACGCACGTGCGCTCGCTCGCGCACACACACACACACACACACACACACACACACACACACACACACACACACACACACACACACACACACACACGCACGCACACACACACACCTAGAGGCACACACACATATAACCGAACATGCGCACGCGTGCATGCATACATGCATTGCAAGGTCTTACTGCAATTAAGTTTCCAATGTTTAATGCCAGCCCTGATCTGGATGCAGGCAAAACTCAACCCAACAAAAAAAATCTTATAGTCCAACAGTTTCGAGAGATTTTCCGTTGAAGTTAATCATGCTCTGGCAGAGGAAAACACTTGAGCTGGTGAGCAAAGGAGATACGGAACGGAAACTAAAACAATTATTGAAGGAAAGTCAGAGATGGGGACAGGCAGACACCAAATTCCAAGAATTTCGAATTTCAGTGAGTTCATCGTTGCAGCTTCTGGCGTCAAGACTGCCGCCAGACGCTCTCTCCTCCTGGGTCATGGTGTCTCCAAAGAACTCGAGTCTGTTGACACTTTCCCCCCGGGCAACCGACAAGTGCTTCGACCATTGTGTATGTACCGGGGATTTTCTCCAGGGCGCTGGAAGAAGTCCTTCCAGAGTCTGTAGACCCGTCGGTTGAGGAGGAGGGTTGTGGCCAGCATCAAGCCCTGCAGACCAGCAGCAACACGACAGACACGTACTCCAGCCAGGGCCGTGTGCCCGGCACCTTCAGCATGTAGAGCGTCAGCCAGGACAGGCCCGTGATCACCGACAGCCGGAAACACGCCACCAGACTCACCTGGCCAGGGCAATAACATTATTACTATCATCATGATCATAAATGGTGATGGTAACACCACCAGACTCACCTGACCAGGGCAATAACTACATTACTATGATAATGATCATAAATGGTGATGGTAACACCACCAGACTCACCTGGCCAGGGCAATAACCACATTAATATGATAAGATCATAAATGGTGATTGTAACACCACCAGACTCACCTGGCCAGGATAATAACACATTACTATGATAATGATCATAAAAGGTGATTGTAACACCACCAGACTCACCTGGTCAGGGCAATAACCACATTACTATGGTAATGATCATTAAATATGATAAATGGTGATGGTAACACCACCAGACTCACCTGGCCAGGGCAATAACCACATTACATATACATCATCACCTGATCGTAAATGATCATAAATGTGATGGTAACACCACCAGACTCACCTATGGTCATGATCAGGTGCAATAACCACATTACTATGATAATGCTACTGCGAAGTGAAAATTGACATGTGATCAAATTATGGTCACACTCACATATAATTTAAGCGCACGCGCGTGTATGCATGGGCGTTCATGTGTGTGTGTGTGTGTGTGTGTGTGTGTGTGTGTGTGTGTGTGTGTGTGTGTGTGTGTGTGTGTGTGTAACAGAGAGACAGACAGACAGACAGACAGACAGTCAGATAGACAGAGAGAGCAAACAAAAAGAATTAAGGAGGGGAAAAAATTAAGCTCAAGATCTAGTTGCAAAGTGAAACGACTGCAGACGGAAATCTAAACAAATCTTAAATAAATGTTAGCGAACCGCCCAGAGAAACGTGGACAAACGAGTCACAAGACAAACCACAACGCGTTTCGACCTCTTAGGTCTTCTTCAGGTGCAACAAACATGAAACAAATAACGAAAATGCACTTAGCTTTGATCGCTTTTGTGTTCAGCGCACACAGAAGCGATCAAAGCTAAGTGCATTTTCGTTATTTGTAAGTAACGAGCACCATTCCAGCAACTTACAGAGCAGCTTGGTGTCGCAATGACTGCAAGAAATATTCAATTATAAACAAAGCTTGCTGAGAACGCAGGTATTATATACACAGTCATCTTTGTCTTTGTGGTCAGCTTAGGATTTGTCCACACTATTGTGTGTGAGACAACAAGTGTTGTGGCTGCCTTCCTGATCCTCTCGTCGATCTAAGTGTCAAGGGAGAGTTTATCAGTGGTGGTGAATCCAAGGTAAGTGAATGAATGGATGGCATCAAGCTCATAGTCATCAATGGTGATGGCTGGTGGTGACGGCATGTATTGACCCAGGACATTTGCCTTCTTTAAGCTGATAGTCAGACCAAAGTCTTTGCAGACCTGAGAGAACCGGTCCATCAGTGACTGCAATTCCGCTGGGTGTGGGTCGCAACAGCGGCATCATCGGCAAACAGCATATCTGTGATGAGGGTTTCGTGGACCTTTGTCCTTGTTCTTAGGTGGGCAAGATTGAAAAGCCTACCATCTGATCTGGTCTGCAGGTTTGTTTGACACCACTGTGTATGTCGAAGGGCTTGGAGAGGTTGCCATTACACTGCACAGTCCCTTTCATAATGAAGTGGGAGGACTCAAGTTAAGCTGTGCAGTTTGAGGGGGGGGGGGGGGGGGGGGGCAGCTGATCTTTCAAAGAGCCTTGAAAAGACCATCTCTGCGGCGAATGCGACGTACAGGGGCATCTGCTGCTCTCTGCACTTCTCCTGGGGTTGCCGAAGGGGGGAGACCATGACTACCGTGAAACTGATTCCAGATAAACACGTTCATCCAGCTTCTGCAGGCGAATCAGGACCCGAGCGTAGACTTTTCCAACGATGCTAAGAAGAGAGATGCCTCTGTAGTTATTGCAGTCGGTCCTCTCTCCCTTGTTTTTGTCAAGGTGAGAATGTTGGTATCTCTCATGTCCTGTGGTACAGCTACCTTATTCCGCTTGGCCTCAGTAATGGGAGTGTAAGTCTCTAACTATTTGGCCTAAAATCAGACTTCGAAGTTTTCATTTTTTCCATTCCAAAGGAGCCAAGCCAAGAGGGCCACGAGTCATTGTCGACACCCATTCTGGCATTGAAGTTGCCCAGGAGAACAAGTTGATCTCTGCTGGGGATGTTCCTCATGGTAGATGCAAGATTTTCATAGAACTCGGAGCATATACGAGGCAGACAGTCAGGAGTCACTTTGAGCCGCCACTGCCTGGTTCTATCATACATACATACACACATAATTACATTCATGCATACATACATACATGCATGCATGCATGCATACATATATACATACACACATACATACATATGCAATACATGTATACGTACATACCTATGCTTAACAGCAGCAGCATCTTTAGCAGAAATAGCACAACAACCAGAAAACAATATTAAGAAGGGCTGGAGTTGTAGAAATAGGAAATAAACTTAGGAAAAACGTGACGTCGAAAGGTCCTCAAAGATTAAGACTTCCTCATACAAACGTTTTGGCCCTGATCCTCTTGCACCCTAATGGGGCCGGGTCAGATCCAGCTTATGAGTTGTATTGGCTGTTCTGTTGTCAAAGACTTTGCTCTGGTGTGATTTGAACTTGCATTTCCAGGAAGGTAAGGCGCCCAGAGTATAAGTCTCCTTGAAGCAGATGTCTTGCGAACATACCTAATGGACATCTTTTATGAGGCAGAAATTTCAGCTTAATTGAGTTAATTTCTGTTATCCTCATCCAGGTCCAACCGGTTTCAGCAGCCACTGCTACTGCCTTTAGGTCTCTGGCCCTCTTCTTGCCAGAAATTGAGAAGAGTTTCACCAGATCCTGGGCAAATAAGCCTACAAACACCCTTGCCCCGACCGCTATGGTGAGAACTGTGGCTTGGAGGCCAGATTTTCTCCAGCTGCTGGGCTAGACTGTCCCACTTTTCAGTCTTGTAGGCGTGAGCTTCCTCCATTCTGTGATGATAGCAAACAGTGGTCCGAACCAGGATCATTGGTTCGGGTGAACTTAAAAGAGAACTAGGGCTGATTTCATGTCACTCTCCCTGAGGACTTCTGGGTAGCCTTCCCATCCTAGATCTGATTGCGGTCCAAGTCATCCAGTTTCATCCCATAAAGAACTGTTCCCCATTCCCCTGTGTTAACACACCATCCTCCTTTCTGTCTTTCATGGACTCACCAATTGCGCTGTAATGTTCTTCATTAGTTCTGTCACCAGCGGAATGGCGTGGTTGGTTGCAGTGAACATACCAGCTTCAGCAGGGGTCTCCATGAGGAGGATAGGGAGGACGACAACGACAATGACAAAGTTGATTTACTCCATAGATGTCTTTACAGATTGGAAGTAGGAGAGACGGCGGCAACATGAACAGTTGAAGAGACTAGCACAATTGTGGCACAAGAAGTATACACTCTCCTTGTTAAGTTTCGCATGGCGCTTAAATTCGAACTGATGATGATGATGATGATGATGATGATGATGATGATGATGATGATGATGATAATAATAATAATAATGATGGACAAGCAAAAGAAGAAGAAGGAGAAGATAGGTGGCAAAGGAAAAAGAAGGAGGAGGAAGACGACGACGACGACGGTGACGATGAAGACGAAGAAGAAGACCAAACATCATACATGGTTTTCTCTGGAACTGCTGAGGTCCGGCTCACAGTGGATGCGGATCATGGTGACAACAAAAAGTGATGACGTTGATGAGAACGGCCAGCCCCAGAGGCAGTCCAAAGCCCAGCTGGCGGGACAGGGGTCGGCGGATGAAGCACAGGTAGGGGTGGGGGTAGCCCAGGTCTCCGTGGACCAGCTGGTTGCCCAGCATCACCAAACCAATCATGGAGATGGACAGGGCGAAAGACAGGGTCAAGGATGCCTTCAACACCTTGCTGGAGGCCAGAACCACCCTAGCCTGCAACCATCCGACATCGGTACTTCACTGCATCAGAAAGGAAGGGGGAAAAAAAGCTAATCACCTTTGTCCATCAGATGTCATTTAGTTATTTGTTGTTACTTGTTGTCGTTGTCTTTTTATTCTTGTTCTTGTTCTTTTTTTAATGCTATCAACAAGATTATAACCAACCTTGAGAGAAGGAAAGAGCAGTGACATTTGAATCCCTTGTGCAGATCCAGGTAAAATAGCTGTTTCAGAATCCATTCAGCACGAACATTGCAAAGTTTATGACCCAAAAAGTAATCACCCAATGTTGAGCAAACGTAGTCACAGCATTAAAAAGCAGGATTAAGGACAGATCCCGTGACGACTAATACGAAATTATGTGCCGATCCGGATTAGGGTATGTTAAGCTGAAAATTAACCATTCAGGAGTAATCTGAAGCGCGAACAACAACCGGGGAATTCCTCCTAAAAACGCACGCAATGACATTCCAACCAAAATAATTTATAAAAAAAAAACAGGTTATCATTGAATTAATCAGCACTCTCTTGTGTGATTTTCATTGAAAATAACAGTATTCAAATTTGTTACCTGTTGCCGCCGCTAAAGACTCCAAACCAACCAGGTTGCTTCAGGGTATTACAAGCCCAAGAGATTATTTCCACGTAATCACTTGCCACGCCGACCTGTCCTACAGAAAAACAAGCTGATAGCTACCTGCAAGTCGGATGCATAAACATTAGCGTGTGACACTATTGCACTGTTTTCGGTTATATTTAGAACAGTTCCATCGATGAAAAGATTGTTTTTCTTGGGTTGCGATTTACACCAGTCTGATCCAAATCGTGATCCTATCACCGACCGAATCCATTCTACCTACATGCTCTCTGTCTGTTTGTCTCTCTCTCTCTCTCTCTCTCTCTCTCTCTCTCTCTCTCTCTCTCTCTCTCTCTCTATCATGCTTAGTTAGTCCCTTAGTGGGGCAAGGGCTGCATGAAAAAAAAAAAAAGCATGTGTTTGCTTATCTGTTACCCTGGAAAATAAAGATCATCATCATCATCATCATCATCATCATCTCTCCTTCATTGTGTATCATTGGATGGCACCTATGATGAAACTTCAGCATTGCATTGCTACAGGAAACACTGATCATGCACGTGCAGCACTGGCCATGCTTCCTCCTGGTGGGAGATGAAGGTGAAGGACACAATTTGCAGATATCCTAAAAGGAAAACAATTGACGGCAATGAGACAGACATTTGTTTCTCGACACAAATGTTGCCCCAACTGTTTATTCTGAGAGACTTATCTTTTCTCATCCTATACTGTGCAATGCCTTCACAGCATTTTATGCTGGTCAAGGTTAGATCGCCCCGCTAATTACGCTTTACATCACCCTGATGATGTCCTCTACTTCATCGTCTAGCATGCTATTAGACAAAAGAATACATCATAACTAATGTGAGATAGTAATCAACTACACACGTTAACTAGTGGTATCAGGCTGCCCTTTCTAGTCACCCATAATTTAATTCTGCATTTGTGCATTAAAAGTATGCCCTTTGACTGAATCGGTTCGAATTACATCACTTTAGCCTTAAAAACGATGTATGGACCGTTCAGCACGATAACAACAAATTTTCTGCAAAACAGGAACACCAACTAATGACTGATAGGAAACAACTACTGACATTGATGTAATATCTTTTGACAAAACAACTACTGACATTGATGTAACATCTTTTAACAAAACAACTACTGACATTGATGTAACATCTTTTAACAAAACAACTACTGACATTGATGTAACATCTTTTAACAAAACAACTACTGATCTTGATGTAACATCTTTTACAAAACAACTACTGACCTGGATGTAACATCTTTTAACAGAGTGTTAACGTTCCCGGCTGATAGTTATGATTTTGTCATTGTGTATGTACCATATCCTACATGTCAAACATGTTCCACAGAAGTAAATCTGTCATCTGCACCAATGTTCCCTGTTGGAAAAAGGGCGCGGATTCAGGACTGGCTAAAATCTGTCACCTGCACCAATTTCCCCTGTTGGAAAAAGGGCGGATTCAGGACTGGCTAAATCTGTCACCTGCACCAATTTTCCATGTTGAAAAAATGGCGGATTCAGGACTGGCTCAATTTTCCCTGCTGAAAAAAGGACGGATTCAGGACTAATCTGTTACTTGCACCAATTTCCCCTGTTGAAAAAAAGGCGGATTCAGGACTGGTTAAATCTATTACCTGCACCAATTTCCTCTGTTGGGAGAAAGGGCGGATTCAGGACTGGCTAAATCTGTCACCTGCACCAATTTCCCTGTTGAGAAAAAGGTGGATTCAGGACTAAACTGGCTCAATTTCCCCTGTTGGAAAAAAAAAGGGCAGATTTAGTTTTAATCTGTCACCTGCACTAATTTCCCCTGTTGGAAAAAAAAAGGGCGGATTCAGGTTTAATCTGTCATCTGCACCAATTTTTCCAGGTGGGAAAAGGGTGGATTCGGGACTGGCTAAATCTGTCATCTGCACCAATTTCCCTGTCGGGTAAAAAGGGCGGATTCAGGACTGGCTCAACATTGATTGATGGGGGACTGTGTTCTCTGTGATGCCCTTTAGCTGCAAGGGTGAGTATTTCCAAGTTGTCCTGAATAGGTACACCAACTACTCATAGTCACATAACTGCTTGGTGTAGCATAAGCAGTCGCACCTATGACTAAATGCATTGTCAAGCAGTTGGGAGGTAAAACTATACAGACCCAACGGCGTGGTTTATTCTCTACTCGTTACAATATATTTATTATCTTGAAATTGGAAATGAAATGAGGCAGGGAACAGTAAACAACAAACAGTAAACAAGTGGGGTATTTATTATCTACTTGATGCTACATCAAGGAACAGTTCGCAAAAGTGACTGTGTCAGGATGCATTCATTTGCGAATCATGAACAATGAATTAGTACAAGGTATTTCACGCTGAAATGGGATTTGTAGTCACTTTGTCTATATGTATTTTTGTCTTCATCACCACTGCATTTACAACCATATGTTATTGCTTCTTTCATCACTAACGCTACTACTGCTGCTCAGACTGCTAAAACAGCATGCTGGTAGTGGTGTCACTCTTGCTACTCAGACTGCTGAAACAGCATGCTGGTAGTGGTGTCACTCTTGCTACTCAGACTGCTGAAACAGCATGCTGGTAGTGGTGTCACTCTTGCTACTCAGACTGCTGAAACAGCATGCTGGTAGTGGTGTCACTCTTGCTACTTTTTTTTCTTCTGTCGGGTCAAACACACTTGTGTCAAGCTACCAACTTTTCTCCTGCAGCTCCTCCTTTTATTACTAACCGATGCAGCTCCTATCACTTTAGCATTACTACGACTACAACCAACATCACCACCAGAACCACCACCACTACTTCTGCTACAATTAGTGATACTATAATGTTACAACTACTACAAGTACCACCACTAATACTACCACCACCACCACCACCACTACTGTTATTACCATTTCTGACACAACACTATTCCTATATGCTTACAAGATATGTTTTATTCTTGTATGATCATCTACAATGGAAAAAGCACACAGCCTGATTTCTATTTGGAGAATATGTATTTAAAGGAAAGTTTGTAACACAGAATAACAATTAAAATAACACAACAGTTTGGAACCAAAAAACTAACTATCTAACCTGCAGTGGATAAAAGACGGAGTAGAAGAGCTGCAGCGTGCAGGACGACATCATGAAGACAGCGGACAGCCAGAAGAAGTGGATGAGAACAGCCAGCACCAGACACAGATGATGCACCTCGAACTGCTCCATGCCCACTTCGTACAGGCCCTGGGCCAGGAAGAGCAGACAGGACATGGACAGCGTGGAGGTACCCGTGTTGGCTCTTAAAGGTCTCAGTATCCAGTAGGTCACTATGACACACAGCAGGGACACCAGCGAGATGCACGTGCACAGTAAGGAAAGAAGGCCCATGGATGTCGGCAAGTCTTGGAAACCATTCAGCTCGTTGGGTTACTTTCAGCTTTACAAGAATGTACGATGGGAATCCTAAGATAATCCTTTACACAGACCAAGTGATACGTCTCTGTTGCTTCTACTACTGTGTCCGTTGTGATGTTCCTTTCTGACAAACCTCTGTCTGTGAGTTGTTTAAGAAAATCCCTGAACTCTTTCTCGGTTAGATTGACATGTGGACAAAAGGTGGTGTTCAATAAATAATAGAACTGTGTTTCTGTCTTATCATTCGATCTATAGTTTTCTCTCATGATGTCGTTTTTCTCCTGACACATCTCCGGGAGAGATTTCAACCACTCAGACGTTTTTGAACAAACTGTCAGTGGACTGATGACCGTCGTTGTGACTGATTCCTTCAGAGACCAATGTTGGGCGATTTCAAAGGGGAGAGGGGTAATTTGTTGAGCAAGCTGCTGTAGAGACACTGGCTCC
>JADBJO010005360.1:52134-102134 GCA_016801955.1 Conus betulinus | reverse complement strand
TCTATGAAACGTTTAAGTAGAGCCGACACTTTCTCCAAATTTGTCTTGAGTTTGTGATCCCATCAGCGTCTAAGATATCTGGGGCTGCGTTTATTTTGTTTTTTCCTTCCACGCGACTATAAAAGTGTCAGAACTGAGTCAGTGTTATGTCATAATTAAGTGACAGACAGAATTGTTGCCACTTGGTTTCTTTTGTTTCTTCAGCTCCTCTCGAGTTGTTCAGTTTTCTGATTTCATGTCTGATTTAATATCAAGATCAGGGCAAGGTTTTTCTTCTTCTCTCTGCAAAACTCTTACAGCCTTGCATTTCTCTTTCCAGGCTGTTTCTGTGTCTATATTCCACCAAAGGGGTTGGACGATTTGTTTGGTTGTAGCATTGTTTCTTTTGCATCTCTTCTACTCCTTAACGTTCCTATGATATGCCCTTCATTGCTGTTGTATGAAAAACGGTCCTTTTGTTTCCTTTGTGTAACTTTTGATACCTTCTGTAAACTGAAAACAACAGGGAAATGGTCACTTCCATGTTGAAGAAGTGCTTCTGCACTCATGCCTGCTGTGAATTTTGGTCCAGTGAGTGTAAATTCAATGACACTGTCAGTGTCACTCTGCCTTCCTGTATGTGTAGGGGATGATGATGTCAGTGCACTAAGAGGTACTTCATCCAACATCGCTTCCAGTGCAATTCCTTGAGGATTGGTACCATGCTTATCCCACAATTTTGAGCGTGCATTAAGACCCCCATGTAGTATAACAAAGTCTCCAAATTCATGTTCTATTTCCTCCAGAAAGGTCCAAAGCCGTTTTTTATGTGTGGGTACCTGGATGTATGTATGCACTGATTAGTACGAGGCTTTTCTGATTACCACCAGGTCTTTCCAGCCTCACACCCATTAGTTCACGTGTGCTGCACTACACTATTTTCCAAGTCTGTCCTAGACAGTTTGTTTTTTCAAATGTTTTTCATTATCATAGCTAGTCCTCGTCTATCATGCTTTTGAAAGATTATAAATTGTAATGGTCTGTGGGTGGCACCTCTTGCTTCTTGTAGACACAGAACATGAAAGTCGCATGCTAGGTTTTCGATTGTTGAGATCCTCTTTCTTGCACCGCAGCAGAGAGAGAGAGAGAGAGAGAGAGAGAGAGAGAGAGAGAGAGAGAGAGAGAGAGAGAGAGAGAGAGAGAGGAGATGGAAAGGGAGAGAATGTGTGTGTGTGTGTGTGTGTGTGTGTGTGTGTGTGTGTGTGTGTGTGTGTGTGTGTGTGTGTGTGTATTAAACGAATGAACCGTGAAGGGTGGAAGGGAAGTGAAGGGAGGGTGGAAGTGCAGGCTTAAATTCCTGGAAAATATCTTAAATGGACGTTGGAGTGAGCTTTGACGTGACAGTAGGAGAAATAATAAGTGAATGAAAAGAGGGTGTTAGAATTAACGCACAAGTAGGGTAACTGTTGCTCCCACGATGAAATAAATACACGACTTTACTTTCGTACCAATGTTGCTTACGACACCGATTCGCCTAAAAAATGAAATGTGACGGTATCCTAAGCAGCCAGTGAAGGGCAACACAGCAAAATATGAAAAACGTTCTGTACGAAAACAATCTGCATATGAAATGAATAAGTACTGAACCATACGTATAGGGCCAGAACCTTTGAGCCTATGCTTGAAGATCCATTGAAAGTATGCAAGGGAAGTTAAAGGGAGTTGTCAGAGTGGTCGGTTAACTCCACTGTTTAATCATCCAAACATCAGCAGCAGCTAGGAACAGTGCAGAAACGCTTTGTGCTTGGCTCTCATAGACTTGCTCTTACACACGTTTATGACTGTGGGTGTTTTGCATCATTTTGTTTTAGTCATTCACGTTTGTGGAGTACAGTATTTTAGACTAAGGACTTCTTACAAATAATGTTAAAATCTTTGTGGCTTTTCCTCCCCTGTTGTGTTCCACACCTTGTGTCTTCTACATTTCCACATTTTTCTTTCTAGACAGATTTTCGTTTATGATTTCAGTCCATCTTCACCCTTCTCTCTTCACTTCGTACATGTCTTTACTAATTTTTAGAGACATTTTTCTTAAAAGCAGGAGAAACTACCTGATTGGGGGAAGTCTTCTTTCTGTTTATATGGAAGTGCTTCTCCTGGCCAGGAACCCAGAATCACGAAACAAAAGCTCTCCGCAGGGTGAAACAGACAGGCTGCTTGATGCACGCGCTGAACAGCTATTTAAGTGTAAACCATGGGATACAGATCAAAGGGAGAACAATTCCCCAGAGTGATCCCTTTCCTGTAAAAGCAATCTTACCTAGTAGAGTAACACGTTGTTACTAAGATGACCTCCGTGGATTGGTTTACTCTTTCTATGGAAATGGAACGCAAAAGAAATAAGTTTCACTGTTGACTGCGCAAGATTTACATCGGTCGTTGAACCCTTCAGACTTATAGAGTACAGTGTTTTAAAGCAGGGATTGCTTGAAATTGTTTCTGTAAAATCATACTTACTGCCTGCAGCTGAAATACTAAGATTACAAGACATCGTGCAGGACTCTCCAGAGAGAGAGAGAGAGAGAGAGAGAGAGAGAGAGAAGAGAGAGAGAGAAACAACAGATGTAGGACAGAGAGACAGAGACAGAGAGAGAGAGAAAGAGAGAGAGGTAGGGAGAGAGAACTACAGATGTAAGACACTCAATATTCACAGGGACTTACACTGGTATTAAAAAGTATTGACTCCTTATCACACTGTTGTTCTAGAGTGCTTTGGTTGGAAACATCCCCTCTGCTGTTGATTCCCGTTGAAGCTGACGACATGACACTGTCCATGCTATCGTGCTGCCCACCTAAGGCCAGCAGGGCATAGAAACTCACACGGCCCACATATCCCTTATTGTTCTCTTGTGCAAGGAAGAGACTGGCTTCATATGCCGTGTAGTTGACATTGCACAAGAAACAGAAGACATTCTTGTACCTCCTGTCGACGACGTTCATGTAGCTGGCACACGCGCGTTCCACTTTACTGTCATAGGAGGGCCACATGCCTGTCTGGTTGCAGGAAGAAATTAGAGGTGGGGTGGAACGCCGACAGAATCTCATGACATCCCTGTTCTCTTCAAGGAAATGAATGTTACAGTCTGGTCTGCGTTCGTTCACGGCAGTGAAGTGAAGTAGGCTCCTTATGTATCCGAAAATATAAGCCAGGAGTAAAATAGTTTTATTCTCAAAAAGATATAAGCATACACGGGAGAGTCAGTAAATTCAGAACAGCAAAGTTTGTTGCAAAATCTCCGTTTGAGTGTGAAGATGGTACTAATAGAATAGCCTTTAAATTAACTTTGAAATATAAAGAAAAGCAGATAATCAAATAAACAGTCAGTGTTTAAAACATTTTCGTGATTACTTTTTGTGTGCCACAATGGTGCGATCTCCAACACAGCACATGATTTGCTACATAAACAGACTCAGCAATAAGAGCTATGCCAGTGGGATGGGTCTCTCACAACCACAACACTCCACAAGAAAGGGGGGAAAAGGACATGGCACACACAATAATGGATGACAAAAAAACTCTTCTTTTTTTCACAGAAGAACAATCATTCGAATATCCTTTCCCTTAAAACTAGCCATCCTCTATTCCATCCTCGGCTGCAAGGATAAGAAAAAAAGTCAAAGAGCGAACTTCTCAGTCATTTTACCAGAAAGGAACACTTAAAAAAGGATCACTTACAATTTCAAAGTGAGGTGAATGCAGGTGTAAATTGAAACAAACTTAAAAGAAAAATGACTGTTCCACCAAACCAAAGAGGCAAACCAATTACAAGACCAAACACGCTCGTGCTCACGACCACACAATGCTAAGATCACTGGTAATTGATTACAACTGATTTACATCAAGTCCCAAGGCGGTTGTAAATTTCATACCATTTCAAGCAGCCACACTAGGGATTGAAATACTCGGTGTGTACCAACAGATGGGGTTGTAGTGACAGTATGAATCACAGTGTATGCTAGACTTTTTTAAAGTTGCTTTGCTTTGGGTAAAACAACCTGCTCGGAATTACTTTGGAGGCAGTCTTGGGTTGTCTTTAGGGGCAGAATGCGAACCATGTTAATTTCTTCACTGTTTCACGCATGCGCGCCGTGTCAATCTCCAAGCATACTACGCTTGTGTCGCTGTTTTTCACTTAAAAGACCAGAACTTCAAGAATCACATTCTCCTTTAATTTCCTGAAATGAGAATACTCCAAATACGTATACACATTTTTTGTCCAAAAATTGTAACTGGAATATCTTTCTCTTTAAAGTCATGATGACTGAAAATCAAAACAATTGTTCAAATATCCCAAGAGAAGACAATAAACATTTTCATTGAAGGATTTTGGGGGGGGGGGGGGGGGGGGGGTTCGCTCAAACTCTCCACACATTGTAGCCCTTTTACATGCGGTCAAATACTACCTTTTTCCTAATATCCACAGGCTGACTGATGCACTGTGTGTGAAAATGGAATTCTGACTGCTGAGCGCACAGAACAAACAAGAAGACATAGGATGTTTCAAGCTTGCCCATATATACTATACGTGACACATATACATAGCAACAACGATTGGAGAAAAAAGTCAAAACATATATTAACATTTATTCAAGACTATCACAAATTGTATGACCTTGAATATGGTCAAACAGAAAATACAGATGGACAAATGCAGGTAACCTCCGTTTGATAGGCATAAAAGGAAAATACACATGAACAGATGCAAACGCAGTAACTTCAGTTTGATAGGCATAAAAGGAAAAAACACACAGATGGACAGATGCGAATGTAGGTAACTTCAGTTTGATAGGCATGAAAGGAAAATACAGATGGGCAGATACAAATTAGGTAACTTCAGCTTGATAGGCATGAAAGGAAAATACAGATGGACAGATACAAATGTAGGTAACTTCAGTTTAATAGGCATGAAAGGAAAATTCAGATGAGGCATGAGACAGTAAACAGTAAATAACGAACAAGTAAGGTAACTCCTGCTCCATTGATGACATCATATCACGTCATAACTCCAAAGGAATGCGGTTTACGACATCAAATTTCCCAGCACACAAATGACAACAGAGGGAATACAGAACAAACAAGAAACCATCCCCTGACAAAAGATGTTCCAAGTTTGCCCATAATTATGCCCTGTGCCTGACACATGTACATACAACAACAACTGGAGAAACAACGAAACACAAATTAACATTGATTCCAGACTGGTACAGCTTTGATGATCTTGAAGATAGGTAGTTTTATTACTATTAACATTACGATTATTATCCGTATAGTCAGTATAACTACTAGTGTAACTCCTTCTCTTCTCCTTCTTCTTTTACATCGTCGTCGTTTAGTAAGTAAGTAATGTTGCTTACAGCCCTGCCGACCACAAGGAACCTTATCAGAGCTGTGACCGCGCTCAAATCAAGTGACAAGTCAATAAAAGCAAACAAACAACAACAGCCATTCACACGACCCTTTAAAATGCACCCTCTGAAAACACACCGGAATCTTCGTTAAGAACCTTTCTTCCGTAAAATCTAAGATCAGATGAAATATGCTTATCTCTTTCAGAGATACAAAGATCACATCAGATGGGACATTTCTAAACAAGGTTTTCATGGAGTCTGCTGTAAAATGTGTTTGTCTCACATAATGCAAATCCCAGCACTGTAAAAGATCATATTTCACTGTGAGTGGCACGTGACATGGAATGCACCATGGGAGCTTCTTCACCTTTAAAATATAAGAATGTGTGTATAATGAGTGCAAATGGCACAAAACGTTTTCTTTTTTACGTCGTCGTCCTCTCTCTCTTTTCTCTGTTATCATTACTGTCATTATCATTATCATCATCATTATTCCTACCATTATTGTTGTTGCTGTTGTTATTTATTATTACTACTATACTATCATTATCATCATCATCATTATTATTATCATTATCACCATTATGATTATCATTGTTGTTGTTGTTGTTACTATTATTATCATTATTATTATTATCATTATTATGGATATCATTATTGTTGTTGTTGTGCTTGTTCCTTTTTAACTGTTGAAAAAAAATCATCTCTTAATTTATACTTTCTCTCCTCCTCCGCCCTGTTCTCCCTTCTCTTTCGATCCATTCCAGAGTTGTAATGTTTCACCTACGCTACAGTTTGCATCCAGATCGAAGACATGACTGTTTGTACGTCCTTTGTTTCCGTCGTTGTGAATGTTCTTTCACAAGCCTGAAGAAGAGCTAATAAGTCCAAATGGAATGTTCTTTCATAAGCCTGAAGGAGACCTAATAAGTCCAAATGGAATGTTCTTTCACAAGCCTGAAGAAGACCTGATAAGTCCAAATGGAATGTTCTTTCACAAGCCTGAACGAAACCTAATACGTCCAAATGCGTTTGGCCTGTTTGGAAATTTGGTTGCTAAGTCGTTTGGCGGTCCAGTCATTTAAACTTTGTTTCTACCTAGTTGTGACGGACCTTTTTTTGTTTGTTTTGTTTTGTTTTTTTTTTTTTGTCCGGTCACAAATGTTTACAACCGCCTTTGCCAGAACATGTTCACCAGAAAAAAACTGTTTGGTTCGTTTACCTGACTGCTGCTCACCTGCGCTCTGTATAAGCCTGCTGTTCCGTCAGTGCAGCTTTCCAGTGGCCGGAGGGGGACTCCAGACGAGTTGCTGTGGCAGTCAGGTATTCCATTATTAGTGAATTGAATTCTCAAACCGAAATCGTTCTCCTCTCCTATAGGCGACTGTAACTTTCTCAGTGCCTGGTGAAGGTCTTTAAAAAAAATAGTATTTGTTGTTCTTTGATATATCTTTTGACTTAATAGGGAGATAGGAGGAAATTCTTTTAGACAGTGTTTATCTTTTTCTGAATAGAAAGAAGAAGAAAAATGATATTGATTAGTGATCAGAAAAGAAGGTGGCTTAGCTAGTTCATTGCTTTATTTTAAAAAAAATATAGTGTTGTTTATCCTTTTTGTTAAAGTATTATAATGATACACAAAAGTGTTGTTTATTCTTTTCGCTAATATATTATAATGATGCAAATGATAGTAAGCTCCGGAAGTGAGCGATGGAAACTATCGTAAATTAGTGGTTGGAAGATCTATTCTGAATTCTGTTGCGGGAAGCCCAAAGAAATCCTTCTGATGTATTCTGAATGTTGATGTGTCAAGATAAACGGAAATCGTTTTCATGTGTATCTAAACCATCCTTTGATATGTATAATGAATATTTATCTGTTGATAAACAGCAATATACGGAAATCGTTTTCATAAGTATTTAAGGGCTGTTTCTGTTAATAATGAATATTTTTGTCTTGAAAAAAAGGATGAACAGAAATCAGTCTTTGAAATGTAGTGATTATGTGAAATGATAAAAAACATTCTTGTCTTGATGAAAGAGATGAACAGAAATCATTTCTTATATGCAATGATTGTATTCTTGGTACGTTGTAAAAAGGTCTATGTGGAAATTCTTTCTCCCCAATGTGTAAAAACGTGATGCGAAATTCATAGAATGCTCTATTGTATTATTGTATTGCAACTTTGTACATTTCGCCATGGGTAATTTTCCCAAGTTCTGGTGAAACATAAAGTAACTGTAAGTTATGGATAAGAATAACAACCGAGTGTTGTAGGCTAGATAATCAAGTTAGTTATTATTTTCCCCCAGGTGAAGTCATAGCCCTGGTGTGATCGGGAACTGGCTGCCACTGCTACCGGATCTGGGGTGTAGCCAGGATCTAACACCCCCTCCCCCCAACCCTCCATCTCCACCCTGCTGGGGTGTGGAGAGATTGATTTGGAGATTGACAGAGGCCTGTTGTGCCAGCTGTGCCAGAGCTGCCGCTTCTGCTGTGACAGAGCCGTCACTCCTGTGGTGTTAGAACCAAAGACCTGTTGTGCCAGCTGGGCCAGAGCCGCCGCTCTTGAGGTGTTAGAACCAGTGACCTGTTGCGCCATTTGTATCATAGCTGTCGTTCTTGCTGTGCCAGGGCCGTCGCTTCTGTGGTGTTAGAGCCAACGATTGGTTGTACCAGAGCCACAGCTCTTGTGTGGTGTTAGAACCAATGGTTTGCTGTGTTGGAGCCACTGCTCCTATTTGTGTCAGAGCCACAGCTCTTGTGTGTTGGAGCCATCACTCCTGTGTTGGACAGAGCCGTTGCTCCGGTTCAGTGTTGCACTTGGCGAGCTGCTTCTCCTGATGGTGCGAGACCCAGGAGAAGACTTTTCTTCATTGTTCCTTGCAAGTGACTTGTGACGTCTGAGGAACTGTCGCATTTGGCTGGACGTGACCTATAGTAGAAATAGTAGTATTTATGTATGCCTCTGTTGTGTGTGTGGCAGAAGGGAGGATACTCCTCTCTTTCTTTGTTCTCTCACTGTTGATTCTGTGCATCGCTGTGTACATAATTCGTCGTTCATATAATATTATTTGTAAGTTGGCGCTGTGACGTGCGCATAATTTGGTCAGCAAAAAGTGTTTTCACTGCGTCTTGCGTATTGTCGTAGTTGGTAGAAAATGTTGAACGGAAGAACCCAAGCTACGGATTTGCATAAGGTATGATTGGTCAGAATGTTTTTAATTGTAAGGTTTTGTTATCATTTATAATGTTGGGAATTTGAAAGAAAATGTATTGGCAGGACAGCTTTAGTAGTTAGAAGTAGTAATAGTTTTTTTAATTAAGTAGATCTAGGGAGATGAGATAGATAAGCGTGGAATTATGCCCTCCCTCCCCTTTGGGTGCAGAATGGGGAATATCCGGATGGAGCAGTAGAAACAAAGTAAAACGAAAGTAAGTGAGTCATGCATTGTGATTACCTTAAGGGGACTTCGCATGCACAAGGATCGATTGCTCCATGTTACTGTTCTGCCGGGCAGTAGTTACATGGACGCGCCCATCTTCTCTATTGACATGAACGGGACCAGTTGTGCAATGTGATTGCCTTTAAGGGGACTTTGCATGTCCGAGGATTGTTCAGTTCTATGTTACTGTTCTGCTGTTATCACACAGGCATCCACCAGTGAGGTGAACATATGAGTCTGTATTGTGGTTGCCTTAAGGGGACTTGAATTTTGGTGGATCATTCTGTTCCAAGTTGCTGTTCTGTTGGGCCACAGTCACACACAGGTACCCTGCATGGACAGACTGGACTAGATTAATACAAGGTAGATGCGTTTTTGTTTATTTGATAAGTGTAATAATAGATTTAATTTAACACTGTTTTGACATGATGCGATTCAATGGTCAGTGCTTAAACGGTTCATCGCAATGGTCCTGAGCCACATTGTTTCTAAGTGATGCAGGGAACAAATGCAATATTTAAAGTTACTATTGTATGCTTAGGTATGTGTATGATTGTTCTTGTGTGGAAAGTTTTGAATTATTGTTGTGTGGAATGTTTTGCATGATGATTATGTGGAGTGGTTTATATGTGCTTGTGTGTAGAATGTTTTATTTGTGTGATTGTTGTGTGGAATAGTTTGTGTATGCTTGTTGTATAGAATGATGATTAATTGTGTGGCTGTTGTGTGTAATGGTTTATGAGTATGGTTGTTGTAAGGAATGGGTTTTTATGTGTGTGATTGGAATCATTTATATGTATTATTGTGTGGAATGGTTTATACATGTGTATGATTGTTGTATGGAATGGTGAATATGCTGGAGTTGATTGTAATGGTTTTGTTTACTTATTAATTGATACTGAAGTAATGATTGTTTCATTTGAAGTTGTTGTTTAGATGTTTATGATGTAAGAATGGATAATTTGAGTTAAAGGATTTTTCCTATTAAAAGTTGCTCATCAGGTATCCTTGACTTAAAGAGCATATATTCTGATTGGAAAAATAATTATTTGAAGATGTTCATGATGTAAAGAGTGGACAATCTGAGTGAAAGCATTACCTTGTTGAAGTCATTCATCACTTGTTCTTGACTTGAACAGATATTCTGATTGAAGTAATGACTTGTATTGAAGCTTTTCATCCGTTGTTCTTGACTTAAGAGTGGACAATCTGAGTGAAAGGATTACTTTATTGAAATCATTTATTTGGTTGTTGGTATAAAAGTAGATACTTGTAAGAAGAATGTTGCATAATGATTATGTTCATTTAGTATATGCTGTATTGTCTGCTGTGTAGGATCAACAGTTAGCATGGCGGGTTTTCCTTAGTTCTGTTTTAGTTGTTGTTTAGTTCTGTCAGTTTTGTTTGTTTTTTTTTGTGTAAACGTTTCGTCGTGTGAATGTGGGTTGATTGAAAGTGCTCACTGCTTGTCATCACTGGAGGAATTTTGGTATAATGAGCTCTTGCCCCGTATCACATTCCACAAAGAATGAAAGTTTTTTGCAATTCATTCTTGAGTGTGTTCAGGCAAGGGGTGGCTGATTGACTGACAGCTGTCTAGCTCATGAGAACCGACCGCTTGGTCACATGTGTACACCTAGAGCTATGGCGTACATTACAATTCTACTGTCTTGATGATGCTATTGTGTTTTGTTTATTTGTGTGTTGATGGCTAGAGCAGCATATAAAGAAAAAACCTGTAAATTGAGACTTGTTGCCAGGCTGTCTATGTTTTGGTTGGTATGGTTGTTTGTGTGAAGTGAACCTGTACACGCATCCAAATTTCTTAGTGTGAGAGTCGGACAGCCAGACACATGCACGACACATCCTTAACATCTGGTGACCCCGTTGAAAACTTTCGGCCTTTATCTTCTAAATTTTTTTTATTAGGATTTGTTTTTTTACTCCTGTCGCATGTCCCAGTTACTAAGGATAGGACACGTTTACAGACTTTTCTTTTGAGAGATTCTGTTGTGTTGTATTGTTGTATGAATGATTGTATTTGATTGATTTCCCATCTCCAGTGCAATGGGGTATTTCCTTTGTATAGTTTCTGGAGATACAGGGCCTAGTTCTTTTTCTCCTCTGTGGGCTTTAGTTTGATTATCTTTGGTTACCTGTCCTGATTGCTTTTGTTTTCTACCTTTTATTGGGGATTGCATTGCTCCCATAGCGTTCTTATGTTATTTCTCTTGAATGAATGTGTGTATGGCTGGCTGCCAGGGTCAGTTTTTTTAAGAAAACAAATAAAACGTAGTAGTGCATA
Source organism: Conus betulinus (assembly GCA_016801955.1). Classification (NCBI taxonomy): domain Eukaryota; kingdom Metazoa; phylum Mollusca; class Gastropoda; order Neogastropoda; family Conidae; genus Conus; species Conus betulinus. The sequence continues at coordinate 90,995 of JADBJO010005360.1, read as the reverse complement.
CCTTACTAAAAAGAAAGCACAAGACTGATTATTTGTATTTATGTATTTATGCATATGTTTATTTGTGATTGCTGTTATTGATTTATGGATATGATTATTGATTTATACATAAGTTTATTGCTTATTGATATCATTGATTGATTTATGCGTATGTTGATTGCTTGTCATTTATTGCTGGTTGTGTTTTCTTTTTCATACCCCTGAACTCCTGTTAATTAGTCATTACTATCGTTTTATTGTGTCTGAACAATAGTTACTATTTTAAAAGTCAGATGCGAGGTACTACAGTGAAATGTGTTTCTTTCAGTGGCCCTGTGGATGAATTCCCACGGGCTATAGTTTCTGTCAATAATCTAACCTGTTGTGTCCTAGAAAGCCCTGTCGCAGATCTGGTTGTGGGTAAAGTTCCTGATGTTTGTGAAAGCAGTGAATCCAGTGATGTGACTGACAAACCCATCTTTTTGGCAGTTACGAGGGCTAGAGCTAAACATGTCCTGGACAAGAAGCTTTTGTGTCAGATCCCTGATGGTCTGAACATTTCACAATCTGATCAAATTCAGAAACAAAGGGATGATGAGTTGTTAAAGTCATGTTTTCAGTAAGCATCTTCTGGTGAGGTAAAGAAGTCATGTACAACGACCTTCTAGTACTATTTGTCAGGCGGTGTCTTGTACAGGCACTTCCTCAAAAATGACATTCCTCTTGATCAGGTTGTTCCCACTGACCTCTACCTACAGTGTTGTCTGTAGCACATGATTTTCATTCTATCAGGTCATTGTTGTTCTCACCAAACTCTATATTCAGTCCTCAATAAGTTTTTTTTGGCTGGAGTAACCATAGATGTGGCCAAGTATGTTGCTTCATGTGACGTTTGTCAGAAGACAGTACCCTAAAGGCAGAGTTTGTCTGGTACCCCTTTCTTCTGTTCCATTCATCAGCACTCCATTTGACCATGTGGCTGTTGACCTTGTTTGGCCATTGTTTCCTCCTTTGGAGCAAGGTCATCAATATATACTGACCCTGATTGACATTGCCACCCATTTCCCGGAGGCTGTTCCCTTGGAGGATATCTCCTCTGTTGCTGTGGCAGAAGCACTACCGGGGATCTTCTCCCATTTAGGTTTCAAAGGAGATTCTTTCAGATCAAGGTACTTAATTTAACTCTGACCTTATGAGACAGTTTCATGTGCTGCGTGGTACTAAAGGCATTCGCACATCGCCATATCATCCCCAGGCAAATGGACATGTTGAACGATTCCATGTCACTCGGAAGTCGATGCGAAAGAAAACTGTCCTTTCTTACCCAAAGGCGTGGCATCGACATCTACCTGCACTATACTTCGCATTCAGAGAGTTGCCCACAGAGAGCACAGGCTTCTCTCCCTTTAAGCTGTTGCTCGGTCGCCAAGTTCGTGGCCCTATCACTCTATTACAGGAGTCATGGACCCAATCAAATAAGATACTGAGGCCAAACCCCTTTATGCTTACTTGTTCCAACTCAAAGATGTCATTGCTGACTCGTGCAAGTTAGCTATGGACCATTCTGTCGATTTGGCTTCCAAGGATAAAAAGTATTTCGATCGCAAGGCTAGGGAACGTCGTTTCCAGGTTGATGACGAAGTTCTGTTCTACCCACTGACTCAAACAAGTTACTAGCCAGTTGGTCAGGACCGTTTTCAATTACCAAGGTCCTACATCCTTATTGTAAAGTCTTATTAAAGACAAAGAAAAGATTTTTCATGCCAATATGCTGAAAAGGTACATTCGCCATGGTGCTACGTTGATTTTTCAGGTTATGTCGACAGTTACCTCACAGGGAAAATTAGTACCATGGTCGGACATAGCGCCTCTGAGTTCTGGCCAAAATAAGGTTTCTTTGAAGTTGTTGTTGTTGTTGTCTTCAATTTAACGTCTTTCCGCATTAAGTGATATTAGATGAAGGGAAAGGATTTGGAGAGGGGGAGCATGAGGAGGAGGTGGGTGGGTGGGTTAACTTGCAATCAAATACAACAAAAAAAATACTTAAAAAAATTTAAGAAAGCATCTTTACAATTTTTACAATACAATGGAAAAAAAAGGTATGAAAAACCCAACTTTTAAATAACTATTTGAATCACAACACAAACTATAACAAATGTCCATAGGACTGCATAGTAAACACTTCACAAAATCAAACAACAAACTAAAATTCTCAAGGATGCTGTCAAGAGAACTTTCAGAAATAGCCGGTAAAAATAGTCTCAATCTCTGGCATTCCAGAAGAATGTGTTTTGTTGAAAATTTGTTCACCGCACAGACATTTAACATTCTTGCTGAATTTTGTTTTTGAAGGCATTAAGCTTTATCCTATAAGACAGCAAAGTAATGTGCCTACATTTGAAACTGTTGCTATAATTCACAGCTATTTTGTTTGTTAAACCAACCAAATTCAGTAAGAGAGACCGGAGAATTTCTCTTTCCTGTGGAGAGGTTTTGAAACTTTGTTCCACGATGCTTGCTCCAGCAAATGATACCCTTCTGTAACGGATAAAGGGATGTTTATTTCTATAGATTCCCTGTCTTGCCTTGCACCTTTTTTTTTTTTTTGCGGCTCTATCAGCACAATCGTTTGAATATAATCCAACATGTGAAGGAACCCAACAAAAGGTGATATTGGTTCCCTTTAAACTTAAAATGTTAATCATTGATTGATTTCTATGATAATTTTGGATTTTTTTTGTAATCAAATGAACGTAAAGCATACAGTACGGACTTAGAATCGACGCAGAATAAAATTGAAAAAATGTTCAACGGAAGATCAACTATGTAATTAAGAGCCATAAGTATAGCAACGAGCTCGGCGGTAAATATTGATCGATTTTTACCAATGAAGTACGACTTTTCTTTTTTTTAAAGCTGTATAACAAAACCTGAACCAGCACGGTGATCATCTAAGAGTGAGCCATCTGTGTATACCTTTAAATGATTTGGGTATTTATTTTCTAGGTAAAATCGGACTTCACTTTGCATATTTTTGGGTTTTCATTCTTCTTCACATCAGTGTAATTGATATCAAAGTGTGGTTTATTCATCTCCCAGTTGGGGTAAGGAGAAACTACTTACTGTGCATCAATACACTGTGGATTTATTTCCGACTCTTTAAGTAAGCCTGATACATATGAGCCAATTGGCTTTAATGAAGATATCTGTCTGGCCCATTTAGGAAAACTTATTTTCTGATTTTATTTGTACTTCTTCCGAGACAAGTTGTGTCGGGTGTTGAGGTCCTAAGAACGTACTTTGCACATGCAAGATTTCGATATTCAACCCAAAAGCAATTCTCCAGTTTCTTTACAAGTTCCGAGGGTTGATGCGTGAAAGGGTAAACCAAAAACAAGCCAATATCCTTTGCAGTCGATGCTTTGAAGTTTCTTAAGTAAATAATTTGGAGCACTAAAAAATATTTCTTGTCCTTAGGACAATTTTGATCGAATTAATGTTGTACTAAGATGTTTCAAAATTTTACTCTTGTCCCCAGTATTGTTTTTACTATAACTTTTTTAAAAAATTAAGCATTTTCTTGCTTTAGTAACAATATGGTGATGATGTGAGCGTTCCTTGTTAGCTTTGTTGTAAGAAACAAACCCAAAAATTTTACTGAATCCTTGTACTGAATTGTTTCGTTTTCAATTTTAAACAAAGGTAGCTCAGCGGGATTACTACCATTATTGAAAAGTATCATATGAGTCTTTTCTGAAGATAATGCAAGACCATTTGTGATCATATAATTGATTATTTTATCAAGTTCCCTTTGATATAGCTTCTTGATATAGTTTAATGCCCTTTTGGATGTATTTCTTTTCATTATAACATTCATCCATATACAGATATCATCTGCATATTGTACTAATACTACATGTTTCGACAGATGTGATGGTACATCGTTCATCAAGATATTAAACAACAGAGGTGCAATTACGGAACCTTGTGGCAGGCCCATGTGAAGAGATCTAAAATTTGAATATGAATTCCCTACTCTAACCTGTTGTGACGTCAACGTAAAGTATGACGTCAACTTAAAAATGACATAGGTATCTACATGACGAAAATAATAATATTGACGAGAGGGAGAGAGCAAGAACTAACGGCCGAGGCTTTGGTGTGCAGCTTATTTTTTATTTGTTAAAGTCGTCGTTTTCTCCGAGGTCCGTAGTGATACTATGTGGAGAGACTGACTTTCAAGTCAGTAGTGCGTCGATGTTTAATGTGTATGTGCGATACTTCTGATGACAGTACCAGTGAAATATGTACCAGGAAATTTATTTGTAATAAAATTGTTGTGAAGGCTGTGTCGCCGAGAAAGACTTAAAAACTCCTGCAAGAAAATTTATGTGCGCTAATTGTACCACCTCATATGTGTCGGTGGGCTGAGTTTATTGATGTGAACATTGTAATATCAATACACGGAGAAGTTAATTTAAATTTTGTTTTAGATCAACTACACGTCGAATCGAAGTTTATTGTGTTCTATGAGACTTTGCTGAAAAAAGTGTTCTGCAGGGATTCAATATTGATTGTTGTGCCTTGTGAATCTGCGATTCTTCTTCAATGGATTACTGTGCTTTATGAATCTGCGGTTCTTCTTCTATGGATTGCTGTGCTTTATGAATCTGCGGTTCTTCTTCTATGGATTGCTGTGCTTTGTGAATCTGCGGTTCGTCTGCTATGGATTACTGTGTCCTGTGAATCTGCGGTTCTTCTTCTGATAGTTCGACGTGATTTATTGTGCTTGTTGTGTGAGACTCTGTTTCTTTTTCTTCATCGCTTGTGTTTGTGAATGGCTGTGTTTACCGTGTGGGGACCTTTGTTATCCTTCTTCATCATATTTTAGTGCTGTGGACTGTGGTTTCAAGAGTGCTGTGGAACTGAGTGCATTGACTATATGTGTGAGACACTGTGGACGGCGCCGGCGAGATCTGTGAGTGATACCAAGATCTGTAATATGATATGCTGATATTGGATGATTGAAGTTCCTGTGTATTGATATCTTGATCTATATACTATGTAGTGATATGTACTGATTTGTACCAATTCACATGAATGTATATTTGATGGTTCAGGCAGCATAATTATAAAGAAAAAAAATTAACTCATGTGTTGCCTGGCTGTCTATGTGCGTATGGTGTGGGTGTGTGTAGGGAATAATTATTACACGCATCCAAACTTTTGAGAGCGAGAGTCAGACAGCAAAACACGCACCGCACACCATCCGTAACACCTGTATACTTCTTTTACTCAAAAAGCATTTAATAAAATGGTATAGATGACTCGATAAACCAGTCTTTAAGTTTATAAAGAAGCTTGGCATGCCAGACTTGGTCATAGGCTTTCTTGATATCAAAGAAAGTTGCAATAACGTTTTTTTCTTCTCGCAAACTGTTGTTTTATCTTTGTTGTAAGTTTCACCAAATTGTCGATTGCAGACCTGCCTTGCCTGAAGTCTGCTTGGTTAATGGGAATGATTTTATTTACTTCAAAATAGTGAACCAATCTTCTTAAGATAATTCTCTCCAGAAGTTTACATGTATGTGAGGTTAGAGCAATTGGCCTGTAACTATGTTTGTCCACTGGAGTTTTACCATGCTTTAGAATAGGAACGATGACAGACTGTTTCCAGTGTTCTGGCATAACACACTCAATCAACCAACATTTCTGAAACAATTTATGCAACAATAAAACAACGTTATCTGGCAAGTGTTTAAGCATGTCATTAGAAACTATATGTAATCCTACAGATGATTTCTTATTCGGAAGAGATATAAGTGCATCTTTGACTTATCAAAAGTAATTGGGGCATTGATGAAGTGACTGTTGTCACTAACTGGATCTTTGTATTCATCTTTTCCTTCTTCTTCAGTTCTATATGTTTTATTTTTAGGGGCAAGACTTTCTAGACACATGGAGTCTGAAAACATATCAGCGAATAATTCTGCCTTTTCTGAGTTTGACGGAAATTCTTTGTTCTTCAGTCTTATAGGACAAGATGGCAAATTTACACCTTTTTTTCATTTCATGAAACTTTTTCCAAACTTTTTTGAGATCTGTATGGTTTGAAATTTTTATTTGTACAGAAAGAGGACCAGTATTGCCTTTTCGCCTGCGCTATTACCATATTGCTATGATGATTGCTTTTCTTTTAGCAATTAGATTCTCTTGTGATTTGTCTTTTAGATATATCTTAACATCGATTTCTTATTATTTACGGCTGCATCACAGGTTGGTGTCCACCAGATATTTCCTGAATGTTTGTTTGATTTGACTGGATGGAACTTTGAAATTGCTACATCAGCAGCTTTAAGAATGGCACAAGTAAAATATGAATATAATTGGTCTATGTTATCAATATCAACACTTTCAGTATGACAAGCATCCAGACTATTTTTGAATTTCTCCCAGTCAGCAAGTTTATAATTATATTTTGGAATTTTGTCTACGTGAGATTCATAAGACTCTTTCATTTCATTAAATGTTATAATAATAGGAAGATGATCGCTTCCCAAAGTATCGTTATAGGTATTCCAGTTACATTCTGGGGCTAGGACAGGAGATAACAAAGTTAAATCAATTGCTGATGCCCTGTGTGTTGAGATGTCTGGAATTCTAGTGATGCGGCCATCGTTAAGCATATACAAACAAGAATCAACGATATTTTCAACAAAGCGGTTACTAGTAACTGAGCACAGTCTTTATCCCAGAATGGGGAATGCGCGTTAAAATCCCCTGCTATCAGCCACTTTCCTTTTTTCTGAAGAGTATGTAGCCATTCTGTGTTAAATTCATTGGGTCCTTTAGGTAAGTACACAGAAATTATATTTTTATTGTATGATTTTCGTTAAATTTTACCTTGAGCTGCACACAAATGTAAACCGTGAGTATATTTTGGTGCAGGGGGAGGGCGTACTTTGTAATCTATCCCTTCTTTAATATATATAGCTGCACTGATTTTTGGAAGTATCCTCAACTTGCTCATATACAGGTGGATAATAAAAACCTGGTAGTCTGGGCAGTTTGTTCTTTTTCACGTTGAGTGATTTTCCAGGAGTTGTCCCTTTTTTGAAACGCTCACTAGAGTCTCATGTTCTGGAGGTTCTCCAGGAGTTGTCCCTTTGAAGTGTTCTCCAGGAGTTGTCCCTTTTTTGAAACGCTCACTAGAGTCTCATGTTCTGGAGGTTGCGTAAACAGTCGGTGTTGTCCTAGACTGTGATGACGTGCTACTATTCCTACCTTCGCTGTCCCCATAGCATCTTCTATGCCAGATGAAGATGTTCGTGCAGTACAGTTCGATTGCGCTCTGTCTAATAGCAATGCTAAGGAGTTACATAAATCTTTGAGGATTTTCAGGATATTCTGACTCCGAAATCAGGTTCCTTATCAGGTGATGTACTACTAGAGATTCCACTTACAACAGATGTTCCAGTTAGAAAAAGGTGTTACGACATCCCCTTTTCTGCCAGAGAGCTTGTTGAAAGATACATTAGCATCATGTTGGAACTTGGTATCATTGAGCCTTCAAATAGTCTCTATGCCTCCCCAGTTGTGTTAGTCAGGAAGAAAGATGGTACAGTACATGTCGTTTTCGTATCGATTTCGATCTTTGAATAAGATTACCGTCTTTGATGCTGAGCCAATTCCTGATGTAGAAAGTCTGTTTGCAAGGCTGGCCGATGGTCAGTTTTCTACAAAGATAGATTTTGCAGAGGGATATTGGCAGATAGTTGTAAAGCCCGAGGATCGACCAAAGACGGCTTTTACAACGCATATGGGTCTTTTTCAGTTTGTTAGGATGCCTTTTGGTCTTGTGTCGGCACTTGCAGTTTTCGCACACATGATGCGCATGCTGACTTTGGACCAGTTCTCTGCTGTCAATTTCTTTGACGACATTCTTGTGCATAGTGTACCATGGGATGCACATTTTTATCACGTGAAGGGCGTCCTTTCATGTCTGAGGTCTTTCAACCTCATAGCTTATCCCTCGAAGATCGAGGCAGGCTTCCATTCTCTGGAAATTATTGGTGATATCGTTAAAGGTGGTAATATGCGCCCTGAGCTGCAAAAGATCCATAAGATCCTGAAAACATCCACTCCTCCTATCAGAAAGCAAGTCAGATCTTTGTTAGGTTTACTTAGCTTCTACAGGAGATATGTTCCCAGTTTTTCCACTTTGAGTGCTCCACTATCTGACTTAATCAAAGTTGCTGGTCGAGCTGGAAGATCTATTTCTTGGACCCCTGAGTGTGCTGAAGCCTTACAGAAGATTCAGAGTATTTTGTCGTCTGCACCTGTGTTACTATTACCTAGGTTAGGTAAGCCCTTTGTTCTCAGAACTGATGCTAGTTCCTCGAGGTTAGGTGCTGTATTGATTCAGGAGAATGATGATGTTCTTCACCCAGTTGTGTTTGTATGTCGGAAGTTGTTAGATCGTTAGAAGGCATACAGTACCATCGAGCGAGAATATTTAGCCATTGTCTGGGCTGTACAGAAGTTCGTTCGATTCCCTTGGGGAGTCAGGTTTATCCTGCAAACGGATCATCACCCTTTGACGTATCTTTGAACGTCAAATTTTAGAATTCCAGAGCTATGCAGTGGGCATTGTCTTAGCAGGAATTCTTGTTCGAAGTGAAACCAGTTCCAGGATCATCGAACGTCTTCGCTAATCTGCTCATACGCTCTTGTGAAAAACCACTTGGTTCCTTAAAAATGACTTTGTATGTATTTCACCTTGTTGATGTCTTATCCATGTAAATTTACTGGAATTTTGCTTCCTACAGCTGTTTACTTCCTCTTAGTAAAAGCAATCCAGACATTGTTTTTTTGTAGGAAGGGGAGTAATGTGATGGACCGCTTTTTGTCTGGTCACAGATTTTTACAACCGCATTTGCATGAACATGTTCACCGGAAACTGATTGGTTAGTTTACCTGTCTGCTGCTCGCCCGCGCTCTGTATAAGCCAGGTGAGCTGAAATGATTGGGCAGTCTCTACAGCAATTCCGGCAGTGCAATATTCCAGTGGCCAAAGAGGGACTCTGGACAAGTTTCTGTGGCAGTCGGGTATTCCATTATTAGTAAATTGAAATCTCAAACTGAAATCGCTTTCCCCTCCTATAGGCGACTGTAACTTTCTCAGTGTCTGGTGAAGGTCTTAAAAAATTGTTGTTCTTTGATATATCTTTTGACTTGATAGGATGATAGGAGGAAATTGTTTTTAGAAAGTGTGTTCATCTTTCTCTCTGAATAGAAAGAACAAAAAAAGTTGATCAGTGATCGGAAACGGAGTGGCTTAGCTAGTTCGTTGCTTTATGACAAAGAAGTGTTGTTTATCCTTTTCGCTAAAGTATTATAATGATGCAGAAAAAGTGTTTTTTTTTATCCTTTTCACTAATATATTTTAATGACGCAAATGATGGTAAGCTCTGGATGTGAGCAATGGAAACTATTGTGTATTAATGGTTGGAAGATCTGTTCTGAATTCTGTTGTGGGAAGCCCAACAGAAATCCTAATGTATTCTGAATTTTTATATGGGAAGATAAACGAAAATCGTTTTCATATGTATCTGAACCATCCATTGATATGTATAATGATGAATATTGATAAATCTATTAATAAATGTACGGAAATCGTTTTGAGATGCATGCATAATGAATATTCATCTGTTGATAAACAGGAATGTACGGAAATCGTTTTCATATGTATTCAAACCATCCTTTGAAATGTGTAATGAACATCCATCTGTTGATAAAACAAGAATGTACAGAAATCGTTTTCATATGTATTTAAGGGCTCTTTCTGTAAATATAATGAGTATTTTTGTCTTGATGGAAGGGTGAACGGAAATCCGTGTTTAAAATGTAGTGATTATGTGAAATGATAAAAACATTCTTGTCTTGATGAAAGAGGCGAACAGAAATCATTTCTTACATGCAATGATTGTAGTAGAAAGAAACTCGTGGAGAGCGTGGCAGCAAAGAGTCCTCAGAAGAGAAGCCCCCTTCAAGCAAGTGTTTCAGCCCTTATCTCCTGACACTCTAGGGGGGTTGTGCCACACCTGGTTCATGACTCCGGATGTCCCTCAGCTGCCCCCTTTTTTTCCCATCTTGGGACGAGCCATGGCTGGGATTCGAACCCATGCCCCTCTGGACATGCTTGTTTCCACTTAATGACTCGCGCACTAACTACTGAGCCACAGGGACACCTGATATTTGTAGGGAATTTTAAGCCTTATGAAGTTCACTTTTCTTTCTCCTTGACCAGATCCAGCTTGAACGCCTCTCTGCCACTTCTGCCATTGCTTTCAGGGCTCTGGTTTTTTTTTTCCCTCCCTGCAACTGAGAGCTGTTTCAGGAGGGCTGTATGCAGACGTTCCTACAAATCCCTAGCTCCAATTTCTGCAGTGAGGACTTTGACCTGATAGCCTTCTCTCCTCAGGCTGTTTGTCAGATCAGCATACATTTCAGTCTTGTAGATTTGAGCTGCCTCCATTCTTTTCTCATATGGCACCGTGAGCTCGATCATGATCAGCTGCTTGGTTAACTGAGAGTGGACTACTATGTCTGGTCTCATGCCACTCTTGCTGATAATCTCTGAATGACTCTTCCATTCTGGGAGGTCTTCAGTGCACTCCCAGTTATCTGCCCCGTCCAGCAGACTCTGCCTGCATGTTCTGAGTGGCACTGTTGTTCTTGGCCATGATTGCTGCCTCCTCCTGCCATTAAGAATGTTGCGGGTGCTTTTGGAGTCCTGATTTACCCTTTTGTGGAGTTGGTACTAGCCCAGACTACTTGTACAATCTCTCTGAGCGCTTGGTTGTGCCTCCATGTGTACCTTTCTTTAGCCAGGGCTACATTCTTGTCTTGATGAAAGAGACGAACAGAAATCATTTCTTATATGCAATGATTGTATTCCTGGTACATTGTGAAAAGGTCTATGTGGAAATCCTTTCTCCCCAATGTCTAAAAAACGTGATGCGAAATTCATAGAATGTTCTATTGTAATAATTATTGTATTGAAACTTTGTAGATTTCGCTATGGGTAATTTTCTCAAGATCTGGTGAAATATAAAGCAACTGTAAGCTATGAATAAGAATAATAACCATGATATATACTAGCCATGCTGTAGGCTAGATAATCAAGGTAGTTATTAGTTCCCCCAGGTGAAGTCATAGCACTGGTGTGATCGGGAACTGGCTGCCACTGCTACCTGGTCTGGGGCGTAGCCAGGATCTACCCCCCACCCCACCCCCACCCCCCTCTTGGGGTGTGGAGAGATCGATTTGGAGGTCGACAGTGACCCATTGTGCCAGCTGGGCCAGAGCCGCCGCTCTTGAAGTGTTAGAACCAGCGACCTTTTTGTGCCAGTTGTACCAAATCCGTCGCTCTTGCTGTACCAGGGCCGTCGCTTCTGTGGTGGTAGAACCAACAATCCGTTGTGCCAGAGCCGCAGCTCTTGCGTGGTGTTAGAACCAACGGTTTTTTGTGTTGCAGCCGCTGCTCCTATTTGTGGTAGAGCCGCAGCTCTTGTGTGTTGGAGCCGTTGCTGCTGTGCTGGACAGAGCCGTTGCCCGGTTCAGTGTTGGACTCAACGAGCTGCTCCTCCTGACAATGCGAGACCCAGGAGAAGACTTTTCTTCATCGCTCCTTGCGAGTGACTGTGTGACGTCCGAGGAACTGTTTTATTGGGCGGGACGTGACGTGACCTATAGTAGAAATACTACTAGAGCTATGGCGTACATTTAAATTCTACTATCTTGATGACATTATTGTGTTTTGTGTATTTGTGTGTTGATGGCTTGAGCAGCATAAACAAAAAGAACGTTGAATTGAGACTTGTTGACTGGCTGTCTATTTTCGGTGTGTGTTTGTGTGTGTGTGTGTGTGTGTGTGTGTGTGTGTGTGTGTGTGTGTGTGTGTGTGTGTGTAAAGTGAATCTGTACACCCAGCAAAATTTCTGAGAGTGAGAGTCAGACAAACAGACACATGCATCGACGCATCCGTAATACTAGTAAACATCTCAGAGTGCTTAGAATTAATTGCAACACACGCACGCACGCACGCACGCACGCACGCACACACACACACACACACACACACACACACCTATCTCTCTCCCTCTTACTTCCTCCCATCCTTCTGTTTCACACACACGCGCGCGCGCGCGCACGCGAATCAAATAGGAGAGAGAGAGAGAGAGAGAGAGAGAGAGAGATACATACTTACATAGAAACATACATACATACATACATACATAGACGGACGGATTGACAGACAGAGATAGATCGATACATAGATAGGTAGATAGACAGACAGACAGACAGATAGATAGATAGATTGATTGATTTAGATAGATAAACTGATAGATATATAGACCGATATTAGGTCGAGGGACAGACGGACAGGCAGATAGATTGATTGGATAGATAGATAAACTGATAGATATATAGACGGATATGTAGAGAGGTAGATAGATAGACAGACAGACAGACAGACAGATAGATAGATAGATAGAGATAGATAGATAGATAGATAAATGGACAGACAGATAAAGATAGATGTATAGATGGATAGATAGATAAACAGATAGATAGATAGATGGATAGATCGATAAACAGATAGATGGATAAGTAGATAAACAGGTAAACAGATAGATAAGGACCAAAGTCACAAGAACCAAGTTGTCCCATGGGGAGTGAGACAGTGCTCACCAGCAGGAGAAGTGCTGCTGGCTAGCACCTCTGCAGGGCAGGACACAATAGTGTCCCAGTCAGTCACGCTGTCAGCCCCCTGGCCATGGCACTGAGCACAATACTGATTCCGGAACACCACCCCAGTGCTGGAGGTGACCGGTCTCAGGTAAGTCCAGTGCACAGACTTGTTCCTGTTCTCACACTGAGCCTCCAGGTCAGCCCAGGCCACCTGGGTCTTCTGCTCTTCCTCTAGGCTGGAACTTGGACTTAAAGGACTTGCACTCTCCCATGAACCGTTGCCGTCAAACGGAACGCGCGGACAATAGTTCCACCATAGTATAATACTGGGGGTCACCCTGGCTACTTTCCGGAAGTTTGACACATCAGGCAATTCACAGGTCAGAAGGTCTCTCCCCTTGAGACAGTGTGCTAGTGTCCTCCCAGGACACAGGGAAGTCAGGAGGGGTGGGCACTGAGGCGTTCAGCAAGAGGAGGTCAGGGCAGCAGTCACCATACACATGGCACAGGTGATCACAGTAACACGGGGAGCACCTTGGTACTTCGAAAATCTCTAGACCTTGTAAAGGAAACTTGCACGCTGTGTGACACATCTCAATATGCATATGGATTACCTGAGATTCAAAATCGGGATACAGTTTTTCTGCAGATTCGAATGAAAACGTCTTATTTGTATCCAGTGAGGTGCTTTCATTACCATCATCTCCCAAAGGGATCATATAAAACCGGTATCGATAAAAGAAGTATGAAGGTGGGTGGTGAGAGCACACAAAACAAGACATGTCAGCATAACTGATGACTTGGTACCCATCCTTTTTCATTAAGCTGAGGCTTTTCTTGGTTTATTACCTCAAGTCAGCGAAGAAATGTCAGTAGGTGATTCAGAGACTCTGATCTCTTCTGATATAATTTCAGTTCTCAGTTCTCTCTGTGGTCACACACTGATCGTCTTCAGTTTGGATGGCATGCAAAACCAGGAGATGAGAATGTCAATGCAGAGTTTGAACTGAAGTTCAAATCATAATTGAGAGTCGTAGAAAACTAACTAACTCTCTCTCTCTCTCTCTCTCTCTCTCTCTCTCTCTCTCTCTCTCTCTCTCTCTCTCTCTCTCTGTATGTGTGTGCGGGTGAGAGGCTGGGTGGGTCGGTGACAGAGAGAGAGAGAGAGAGAGAGAGAGAGAGAGAGAGAGAAGAAGAAGAAGAAGAAGAAGAAGAAGTACACTGGCAACATCCTCGCAGATTTTACAAACAAACAAATCATTCCAGTAATCATGACATGCTGTGTTTTGAGGATAAAGTTTGCTTAAAGTCAGAAGCTACCATATTTTCCGAAGCACGCGATGGTCATTATTCTCCAGCAGAATAGCCCAGCAGTCAACATGTTAATATCCCTCAAGACCTCATGCATGATTTGGAGGTCACGTTGTATGGTTTGCTGCCATGCAGACCTGAGGCATGATACAGAGGTCACGTTGTATGGTTTGTGCCATCCAGACCTGAGGCACGATATGGAGGTCACGTTGTATGGTTTGCTGCCATGCAGACCTGAGGCACGATATGGAGGTCACGTTGTATGGTTTTCTGCCATCCAGACCTCATGCATGATACAGAGGTCACGTTGTATGGTTTTCTGCCATCCAGACCTCATGCATGATACAGAGGTCACGTTGTATGGTTTGATGCCATCCAGACCAGAGGCATGATACAGAGGTCACGTTGTATGGTTTGATGCCATCCAGACCAGAGGCATGATTTGGAGGTCAAGTTGTATGGTTTGCTGCTATGCAGACCTGAGGCATGATATGGTGGTTACGTTGTATGGTTTGTGCCATGCAGACCTGAGGCATGATACAGAGATCACGTTGTATGGTTTGTGCCATCCAGACCTGAGGCATAATACAGAGGTCACGTTGTATGGTTTGCTGCCATCCAGACCTCATGCATGATTTGGAGGTCACGTTGTATGACTTGCTGCCATCCAGACCAGACCAGACCAGGAAGTATGTGCTTTATGGTCTATTCCGTGCAGATGTCTTGTGTACGACGGAGGATTCTTGAGTTTGTTTCGAGGGCTTGTTGAGATATTCGTTGGTGGTAACGTCGCTCCTCCTAATGCCTAGGATCTCTCTAAGGAACTCGAATACAAAGCATCACTCTTCTTCTCTCGAGCAGCTTTCAGGTACCATGTTTGGCAGGTGAAAACAGAGTCGACTGCGCATTTGAGTTGTAAAATCGTTTAACTTGGTATTCTGTGAAGAAGTTTTGTTTGGCCAGACTTTGTGGGGATGGTTAAACTCTGATGAGCCTTTTCCTACTCTCAGCTGAAGGATTATTCCATTGTGATTCTTAATGGAGCTTTTCAGGTGGGTGAAATCCACGACATCGATCTCATTATGTCTTATGAATACATCTCCTCGTGGGAATGGTCGCATGACGTCGTGTTCTTCGTCTTCTTTGCGCTGATGATCAGTTCCAACATTCCCACCGATCCATCGGTACTATCTACTAGCCATCGGCAAAGTTGAGGTCTGACAACCTGCGTCCAGTTAGACTGGCTTCGTGCCATGAGCTCGTTGACGTGAGGCTTGCCTGCTCCTCAGGCAACTGGCGATCAACAACATATCTCACCCGCGTTAGGCTGGGCTCATTAACACACAGGTTCCCACAGACAGACTCTAGGGTCGCAGTCCTTCAGCTGTCAAAAGTCGGCAAGATTTGTTTCCAACGGGACGCAGGTGACTGCAGCGTTTTTCCAATCTTGCAGTATTTCACCAGTGCTCCATGTCTGGTCCCAGGTCTTCACAAGCCATTTAAACAGCCGCTTCACAGCCTGCTTTCAGCATTTTAAATGCGATGTCATCCCTGACTTGTCTCTCAACATTTTGATACCCTTCCTCATTTCATCAGCAATGAAGTCACCGTGTCAATGGGAAGGATAGCGGTAGGGGCTTTGTACTCAGCGAGCGTGTTTGGCTGAAAGCTGGTTGAGCATGTCACTGAGGAGCTCACCAACCGAATGTTGCCAAAAAAAAATCTTTACAAAATTAATATCCTATGCTCCTGGAAAATCTGCGCAGCGTCCACAACCTAGATTCTTCTCCCGTCACACACACAATGTCAAACGCCGACCAATGCCACTGGGACTTACGTACGTGCAGCCAAATACTAATAAAAGCAGAAAAAAAAGACAACTGCACACACACACACACACACACACACACACACACACACACACACACACACACACACACACACATATTCTGTTTTAGAATAAACTGAATATTTTCTATAAGGATTCATTGTGTGACCTGTGATAAGAAAGGACGCGACGCACATTTGAGACAGAGTTCTGTTACACCAGCAGCAGAAAGTAGCAAGCTTCTCCTCGCCACTTGGGGGGAGGAACTGGCATTGATTGGGCCAGAGCTTGAAGAGAATGACATTCATTGCAAATTGATCAACGGACCTCGTATTACTACCATCCACAGCCTGCTGTACCCCATCTGTCGGGATATCCATTCCCTTCTGTCCCATGAGCACTGCCATTGACCTACCACTCTTTATCAATGTAGATCTGTCAGGACATCAGTCATTTCCTTGTGTCCCATGGGCACTGTCCTTGACCTTCCACTCTTTATCAGCGTAGACCTGTCATGTCAGGACATCCATTCCCTTGTGTCCCATGGGCACTGCCCTTGACCTACCATTGTCCCATGGGCACTGCCCTTGACCTACCATTGTCCCATGGGCACTGCCCTTGACCTACCATTGTCCCATGGGCACTGCCCTTGACCTACCATTGTCCCATGGGCACTGCCCTTGACCTACCATTGTCCCATGGGCACTGCCCTTGACCTACCACTCTGTATCGGTGTAGACCTGCTGCGCCATGTAGGAGGATGGACAGATACTCTTCGCCGATCATCCCTACCTGAGTGAACTGGTCGATCATCCCTACCTGAGTGAACTGGTCGATCATCCTCGATCATCCCTACCTGAGTGAACTGGTCGATCATCCCTACCTGAGTGAATTGGTCGATCGATCATCCCTACCTGAGTGAACTGGTCGATCATCCCTACCTGAGTGAACTAACCAATAATCCCTGAGTGAACTGGTCGATAATCCACATTTGAGTGAACTAATCGATAATCCCTATCTGAGTAAACTAGTCGATGATCCCTATCTGAGTGAACTAGTAAATGAATCCGTGCGTAGAACACCTTGAATTGTCTACCTGTCATGACAAAATCCGAACAATATTAATAGTCCTCTCACAGTGGAACAGGCAATCTATGTGCGTATAGCTTAACTACGGTGGTGCTCATATTTATTCCAGTTCAGGGAAAGACATCAGCGTATGTGAAAGGTTTCGCAATACGCTGGTGATTACGGAACAATTGACATTTTGCCTTTGATATCCATACAACAAAGTAATAAAGCAATGAATAAGATTGTTTCTAATGCGAACCATTTCTTAACCTTCGCCGCACCGAGCTTCTGACTCGAAGATTCATCCCAAGGTGGGCCTCTCAGACCCCCACATACCGCCAAAGAAGCAATGGGCTGTTTACCCCTTAATAATCCCAGCGTGGGCCTGTCAGACCCACAGGGTTGCAGAGCAGGCAAGCGAGCGATAGGGCGTAGGGCTGAATTTCAGCCGTCACCAGTGCATCTTGAAACAAGCATGGCATCACAAGCATCCATGGTGGAAGAAGCAGAACGAGAACTTCGCGCTGCTTTGGGTGTATTGGGGTAAGTAATTTGATCGCCCATGTTGCATCCTTGTTATTATTTATTTGTGTACACTTTTGAAACATTTAAGAAATCCTGCCCGTTTTTTAAATACTTTTCGTGTTGTGAAGTTAGTTGCATGAACTGCTGCCGAGTTTCAGGATGCAGCATAGCAACACACACAGATCTAGCGCTCTATTACGCTGTGTGTGTTATAGGGGACTAGTTTATGAATATCCATTGTGTCTATGGCTAACAATGGCTGCAGCAACTTATCGAAATTGAATTATCGAATTGAATCTAAACTATTTGCACCCTAACAATATGCATTGTGAAGCTGGTTGTCTGCAGGCAAGCGATGGTGCCACGTTTCATGGTGGTGCCACGTTTCGCCTGAGTTGCTGCCTGGAGAAGGCTTCTTGACATCCCCACATTTTCCCATCCGACGTTTGATCTGGGCGTACATCAGATGCTCACTAACGTTCAGAAGGAAGGATGTGCGGTTATCTCTCTTTGACAGAGGGTCCTGTGGAAACCTCATGGTCCAAACACAGCGAGCAGCAATTGTGGCCAGGTCAACGAGGTTGCAGAAGAGGACCATGGGCCACCGCTGTGTTTTACGCCTGACAGTATAGGCATGGGCCATCTTGTCCAGTGTGTCTACAGCACCCTTGGTGGAATTGTAGAAGAGCACCATTTCAGGCTTCTTCTTGGAGTTTGTCTCTATGTCTTCAACAATGCCAGTGGGGTGCATCGTGCTGAGAACAACTACACTCTTCTTTTTTTTGCTTTGGTACTTGACCAGAGTGGCATCTCCGTTGAATGCAAACTCACTCTGATGCAGAGGAGCTTTCTTTGCGGACTTGAATGAATCAGGAAGGAAGCGTTTGTTCCCTCTAACTGTGCCAACTACGGTCAGGCCATTCTTGAGAAGGACTTCAGCAAGACTGAGGTCGGTGAAATAATTGTCACAAGTGACATTTCTTGCAGTCTGAAAGAATGGCGTGACTAGTTCAATCGCAATGTTGCGGCCAAGATTCACCTGTCTCTCTTGACCAGCTGGCCGTCCAAGATATGGAATGCCCAGCAGAGGGAAATTCTGCTCGGCATCAGCCACCCAGAAAATCTTTATCCCATATCTACCTGGTTTTGATGGCAAGTACTGAAGGAACTGACACCTTCCCCGGAATGGGACCAGCTGCTCGTCAATAGTGAGCAGAGGCCTGGGATGTAATGCTCTCTAAGAGCCTTCATAAAGTCATCCCATATGTCCCGGAAAGGGGCAAATGGATCCCTCTGTCTCCTGGAAGTCCTGGTCGCCTTGTCATCAAATCTGAGGTACGTCATAAGTTCCTGAAATCTCTGTTGCGGCCCATGCAGGCCCGAACAATGCTTGGGCCATACACAGCATTCCATATATGGCGAACAGAAAGCATGTTTTGCTTTCTGCAGCCAAGAAAGATGAGAATGCCGAGAAGACCTTTGCATTCAATGTCATCCATGGGGATCCATTTTTCCTTCAGGACCCGCTTTCCCTCAAGATTGGTGAACTTCACCACATCTGAGATGATCTTATCAGACAGAAAAAGACGAAAGGCATCAGAGGGGTCTGAAACGTGCTGACATCCTATGAGCTGAGTGGGGGGTGCCTGAATATGTTTTTGGATGATGTTCTGCCTGCTTTATTTTTTTGTGGGGGGTCACTTTGCCACTTGGTCCCATCTTTGGCCGTTTGGGAGCTTGGGCCTGGTTCTTCGTCTTCTTCCCTCTCTCCTCCTCATCTGGGGAATCGTCCGAGTCATTAGGCGGCAGAGGACCTTCTTCATCACTCGTTTCGTCATTTCCACTGGGATAGTCCTCAGGTGTTGCGGTTGTCTCCACCAGGCGCACTGAAACACAATGTGTTGAACATAATCAATAGACAAACATGCATAACATATTACATTCACATGCACACACGCGTGCCTATGCGCAGACACACACAACACACACATATGCACCCCCCCCCCCCCCCCACACACACACACACACACATTCTACAAATAAAACAAAGAAGCATTCAACATGTATAAGCATTCACTCACACACACACACACACACACACACACTCTCTCTCTCTCTCTCTCTCTCTCTCTCTCTCTCTCTCTCATACACACACACACATACCATGTACTTAGTAATCACACAGCGTAAATATATGCATGCCCACAGCATATACTGGCCCTCCAAACACACGATAGACACACACACACACACACACACACACACACACACACACACACACACACACACACACACACACACAAATATGCACGCATAGTCAGCAAGTTTTTGCATCAAGAGTCATGACCTGGTGCAGTCCGGCCCCCTTAGAGTGTAAGGGGTTCAGGGCCGAAACACTTGTCCAGGACCTTCTGTTGTCCAGGTCTCCCCAGAGTTTATCTCTTCATCTTATTTTATTCATCACACATACGTACTAAAAGTAAATTATTGCATGCACACCTATGAGACCATGGCAGCATATTTATGTTTGAAAAAATCAAGATAATCAGCTTACATGATTCTCCCTCATCTTGGCCATTGGTTGCAACCCCAGCTGTTCCGATTATGTCCTCGCCATTGGTTGGAATTAGAGCTTCAAATAGACTTGGTCGCTCCATTTTTCCTGCAACAATCCAAAACGCATAAATATTAATATGTTGATTTGCCACCACCACCCCTCCACACACACACACACACTTTTTTTTTTACTTTTCTTTTTTTGTGCAGGAAGGTAGGGAGTGTCCTCTCTGCTTTCTTTTTTTCTCTTTTTTTTTTTTTTTTTTTACATTATTCAATCAAGATGAAACACACAGGCATTCAATGAACCGCATAAATTGCCCATGCCAAATCATTGGCTGAACATCACAAATTGGATCTGTAATGTATGCAACAGACACAGGGGAGGGGGGGGGGGGACTTTCATGTGGGTTTTCTCTCAAGTGATCACCGCAAGTCACTGAAGCATTATGCCTTTCAGCATCACAAACACACACACGCAAACTATATGAAGAAAGTAAAATTGCAACAGTGCGATAGATCTTACCTTCGTTGCTGCTTCTGCTGGCAGAGTGTTTGATGATGATGATCAACAAATATCTTCGAACGGATTTTTTTCCTTGCCGTGGAGTCTCAGTGGTAGCTTTACTGCACAGGATGCGTTGATGAAAAGGGCGCGAGTTCTCTCTCAGACTACCGGTGCAGTGCCAGACACGCGCTGCGAAGTAATAATCCACCCCCCCTCCTTTCCAGTGGGCCTGAGAGGCCCACTTGGGGATATATAAGGGTATTGGCTGTAGCTCCTCTCTATTTCATATGTGGGTCTGAGAGGCCCACCATTGGACGAATAAGGGTATTGGTCTTTGCTCCTCTTTCTCATATGTGGGGCTGAGAGGCCCACCTTGGGATGAATTAGGATAATGAAATTACATCATTAATTACTCCTTTCTCTTATGATGTCACAATTCCAAATTTTGTCACTGGAAAGGGACTTACGAGTCAGGAAAAGTCATAAAATTTCATAACTGTAGCTTTAATAGTTCCGGAGATATGGGGACTTTTATGCCGCTGTGGGTCTGACAGACCCACTCTGTGCGGCGAAGGTTAAATTAATTGTTGCTCTACACTCATCCACAGACATCAATTGTAACTGTACCCCGACTGGATGTTTTTCGGTCCATTTTAGTGTTTACAGTGGTGCAACATGCTGTTATCACTTACTACCTTATTCAGAACTTTAACTTGGCCATAGGACAGTTAGTAATTCAATGAAGATCTATGTAACAGATAAATGAAGATGTATTCATTACTTACCGGCGCTGAAATCATATCACCAGATAGCTTCGATTTTTCACGTCCTCAGGCATGGCCTGAATGGCAGTAACGTTTTCTAAGATTCAGACAGGCACCAAAACTTGATAAAGAAGAAGCCGTTCAGATCAGCTCTCTCATTTATGTAATGGGAAGTGAAAGTGAAAGAGTTTATATTTCGTTCAACTTTGTCAATTGCAGACGCAGAGAAGTTTGATATTGTTTTAGCAAAGTTTGACGATCATTTCGTTCCAAAACGTACTGTAAAGAACTCAGTTCTTTGCTCGTTCGCAAGTTGCTGGAGAAAGCATTGAAGCCTACTTACATACTTTGTATGAACCTTCAGAGTTCGCAAGTTTCCCTGACAAAGAAGATGCTATTAGAGACAGACTAGTGCTGGGAATCTCTGATGCTGAGTTGTCAGAAAAACCACAGCTACAACCTTATCTGAAACTTCTTCTAGAAGCTGTTCAGCAGCAAGCCCCCAATTTGAACGTGTCAACCTGCAACTGAATGAGCAACGACAGTTTCAAAGTGTGATGCAGTAGCATATAGAGATGCAGCTAAAGGCAGGGGGCCAAAGCTACTGAGGTTCTCCGGGCAATAGAGGTCGTGGTAACCAAAGAACTACCAGGGGCAACAAAAGTAGTGGATCACGTTCTACCAGTGCAAGTATAGAATTTCCAATACTTCAAAATGTGGATGTTCACACAATAACCATGAGTTTTGTCCAGCTAGAGGAATACGCTGTAGAGTTTGCTCAAAGATGAATCATTTTGCAGAAAATTGTCGTAGTAATACTGTCAGTTTCAACTGAAGAAGGTGTAGAAGATTTGTTTTGGCTCTGTTGGAAGAGATGACTCTCAATGGCTTACTACTCTAAAATTTGAAAAAAAAAAAATCTACTATTCAAAATTGACACTGCAGCACATGTGTCAGTGATGTCAGTACTGTTCAAAATTGACACTGCAGCAGATGTGTCAGTGATGTCAGTACTGTTCAAAATTGACACTGCAGCAGATGTGATGTTCAGCGATGTCAGTACTGTTCAAAATTGACACTGGAGCAGATGTGTCAACGATGTCAGTACTGTTCAAAATTGACACTGGAGCAGATGTGTCAGCGATGTCAGTACTGTTCAAAAATTGACACTGCAGCAGATGTGTCAGCGATGTCAGTACTGTTCAAAATTGACACTGGAGCAGATGTGTCAGTGATGTCAGTACTGTTCAAAATTGACACTGGAGCAGATGTGTCAGTGATGTCAGTACTGTTCAAAATTGACACTGGAGCAGATGTGTCAGCGATGTCAGTACTGTTCAAAATTGACACTGAAGCAGATGTGTCAGCGATGTCAGTACTGTTCAAAATTGACACTGGAGCAGATGTGTCAGCGATGTCAGCGCAAGAGTTCAGGAAATTCCAACCTCCACCCGAATAACGTCCAACGAAAGCTGTTCTCCGTAGCTCAGGTTGTCCCATCGAGTGTGAAGGAACGGGTTCACGATAAACCATACAGGTAGAAAATCTATGATAGCAATTCAAAGACGGACAACCTGCTGAGCAGAGAAGCTGTGTCAAGAGAATGGGACTTGTGAAGAAAATCGACACAGTCCATCATTCTTTTGGCGATCTAAATGAATCCCCAGTGAAATTTCAAATGCCTCCCCCCCCCCCCCAACACACACACACACACACACACACACACACACACACACACACACACACACACACACACGTCAAAATGTTCTCAGTGATAAAGCTGAGCCGTATAGTATCCACGCTGCAAGGAGAATTCCAATACCTTTAGTAGAAAAGGTCAAACAGGAACTGGAGAGGATGAAAGAAAAAGACATAATTAAAGAAATAACTGAAGCAACTGACTGGTGCAGTCCTATGGTTCCAGTTTTGAAGAAGAATTCAGTGAAGATTTGTACATATTTCAAGAAACTGAATAGGGCCATCAAGAGAGAACACTATGTGATTCCGTCCTTTGATGACATGTTTTACAATCTGGAAGGGTCAGTCATCTTCAGTCGACTGGAGCAAAATCAGGATTTTGGCAAATTCTATTGGATCTATCAATGGCCAAACTCACAACCTTCATCCCACAAGCAGGTAGATTCTTTTATAAAAGACTTCCTGTTGGCATCAGTTCAGCTCCAGAAATATTTCAAAGAACAATGGAGAACATCCTCAACAATGATGAGAGCGTCATTTGTTTCTTTGACGATCTTCTCGTCCTTAGCAAGAAAAAAAGAGGATCATGCTGCAGATTTGGAAAGAGTCATGAAGAAATTGGCTGAAGTTAACCTGAAACTCAAACAAGAAAAATGTGAGTTCAAAAATAAAGAAATCGAAATCTTGGGCCACATAATCACAAAAGCTGGAATCAAGCCCGACACATCAAAACCCACAGCAGTCTTGAACATACAAGACCCTTGCAACATCATTAAACTTCGAAATGATTATTATTTTGGACGATACATACCCAATCTGTCTACCATCCTGTGACCAATCACTGAATTGCTATAAAAAAAAAAAAAAAAGAAGATCGGCAGTAGACATGGGCAGCTCCAAAGATTGAGGCATTCAAAATAGTCAAGCAACTTCTGACAAAAACACCAACATTCGCTTACTATAGCCCCAGCAAACCAACAGTAGTCAGTGCTGATGCAACTTCGTATGGCTTAGGTGGTGTATTCCTGCAACAGCATGAAGATGGATTGAAGGTTGTTGCTTACTCTTCAAGAACCCTGACACGAACAGAAAGCAGGTACACCCAGATAGAAGAAGAATGTCTGGCAGCTGTTTGGGCATGTGAAAAGTTCCAGAGATATTTGGTAGGTCTGCCAAAGTTCACACTTCAACAAACAGACCATAAGCCACTGGTTCCCCAAATGAACAAGAAAGATCTTCAGGACACTCCCATCAGATGTCAACGCATGTTGATGCAGTTCATGAGATTCAGTGCAGAAGCAGTCTACTCTCCAGGAACAAAACACTTGTTGTGATGCACTCTCAAGAAGTCCCCAGAAGAATCTGAAAACACAGAATCAGCCAGTTGATTGGGGATACAGAAGAGTATATCAGCTTTGTAAGAATATCTTGGGAAACACAGACAGACACCTGAAGGAATTGCTGCCGACACCAACAAAAATCCTCTCTTCAAGAAAGCACTACAACATACAAGAGAAGGATGGCCAAAGTATGTTACCAATGCGGAAGAAGGTCTTCGTGACCTGTACCCACTGCAAAAATGAACTCAGTGAGCATGAAGGACTACTTATTCGAAGAAGTTACATTGCGATTCCACAAGCTTTGACAGATGATAGTTTTGGCAAGAATTCGCCAAGGGCATCAAGGCATTACAAAATGCAGGGAAAGAGCAAACCCTTCAGTAAAAAAAAATCAAGCAAGTACTGCAGATATTGTGAAGAACACGAGCCAGCTCAAAGAAAAGAACCTCTGATTTCAAAAACACTGCCTGAGCGACCATTGCAACAAGACGCTGCTGATATTTGCACTTTTAAAGGAGAGAACTACATAGTTCTGGTGAACTATTTTTCAAGATACCTTGAAATTGTATATCTTCCACGTATTACCACAGGATCGGTGGTTGGAAGACTGAATACCCGAAATCGTTGTCACGGACAACAGTAGACAGTTTGTGTCGGCGGAGTTCCGGAAGTTTGCTGCCAACTGGGGATTTGATCACATCACGTCAAGTTCTCGTTATCCTCAGTCAAATGGAGAAGCAGAGCGTGCTGTACAGACAGCAAAGAAAATCCTGAGCCACAGTCCATTTCTCGCACTTCTGACATACTGTGCAACACCAACGTCGGCAGTAGGAAAAATGAGGTGCTGACCTGCCACAGTCTGCCTGCTTCAAGAGGTGCTTGGAGCTCAGGGGAAAGACCGAAGAGTAGACTGTACACCCTGCACCTGGCAATAAAAGAAAACAGAAATCCAAACTACTACCAGCCTTGCAGCTGGCAACCTGGAACGTGAGAACGATGTGTCCCGGCCTTTCTGACGGCTTCCAGCAAGGTGACGACGCCAGCAAAACAGCCATCATTGACCGCAAGCTGAAGAGGTTCAAAAGCAACATTGCTGCACTGCAAGAGACAAGACTCCACTCCAGCAGCAGCCTCAAAGAGAAGGACTACAAGTTCTCTTGGCAAGGACTGGAGCCAGAGAAACACCGACTGTATGGTGTCGGATTCGCAGTGCGAAACTCTCTCCTATCCTCAGTAGAACCACCTTCCAAATGGACAGTGCGAATCCTCTCTCTGGCTTACGACCTTTTTGGACTAACAAACATCCTTAGCGTCTATGCCTTACACTCTGCTCTACAGCCGAGGCTGAAGCTAAGGATACGTTCCATGAGGAGCTGGAAACCAAGATCAGAGAGATACCAACAAAGAAACACCTGTTCTTGCTCGGGGACTTCAAAGCCAGGATTGGTGCAGACCACAGCCCCAGGCCCCACTGCATCAGCCGTTTTGGTGTTGGCAAGCTCAACGAGAATGGACTGCGGCTGCTTGAGCTTTGCTCCTTCCACAACCTCTGTATTACAAACATTTTCTTTCCCACCAAGCACACCACAGAGTGTCCTGGAGATACCCCAGATCCCGTCACTGGCATGAGCTGGACTTCGTGAACACTCGAAGACCCTTTCTCAACCACGTGCTCGTCACCCGCAGTTACCACAGTGCTGACTGCGACACTGACCACTCCCTGGCTGGCACCAAGGTGCGTCTTCAGCCCAAGCAAGTCCCACCACTCCAAGCAGAAAGATCGTCTTTGAATCAACACAGCCATGACGTCAGTGCCCGAACTGCGCGAACGCTTGGCCAGAGCCATTGACAAGGCCCTAGAGGACTGTCCAACAGACAGCGTTTCATCACGATGGAACCACATCCGCGATGCCATCTACTAACCTGCTTCAGACACTCTTGGAAAGAGAGTGAGAAAGAATGAAGACCGGTTTGAAGCAGAAATCGTGAAAATGGAGCCTGCCATTGCTGCTAAGAAAGCCACACTCCTCAATCACAGTAAAGCTCGCAACAACACCAAGAGGACTGCCTGTAAATGCGCCACCAAGTACTCCCTGAACCTGTGCTAGGGCATCCAGATTCTGCCGACTGTGGCAACATCCGCGCCATGTACAAAGGCATGTAAAAAGCCTTCGGCCCAAGTGCCATCAAGCTCGCTCCTCTGAAATCTTCGTCGGTGGAGGTCGTCACCGACCGCAGCAAACAGAGGGAAAGATGGGTGGAGTGCTACCAGGAGCCGTACTCCAGGGAGAACCTAGTCACCCACACAGTCATTGAGAACACCATCACCCTGCCTGCCATTAAGGAGCTCGACGCTCCACCCACCATTAATAATGTCTACTTATCACTGTGTGCGTGTTGGCTGGTGTTGACGCGCTCGTGTGCCTGTCTGCGTGTGTGAGTTTTTCGCGTGTGTGTGTGTGTGTGTGTGTGTGTGTGTGTGTGTGTGTGTGTGTGTGTGTGTGTGTGCTTTGAATTAGAATTAGTATTTTGTTAAGTTTTTCTGTAATATGTGCTTTGGACTATTGCAAAGTAAAGCGCTTTATAAATATCCTTTTACTTTACATTACATTACTTTACATTACATTACATTACATTACATTACATTACCATTGAGGAACTCAGCAAAGCCATCGACTTGCTAGCCTGTGGTAAAGCTCAAAGTAGCGACGGCATTCCGCTAGAAGTCATCAAAGCCGGCAGGAGAGTTCTCTCCTCAGTCACCTCCATGACCTTCGGCTGCAGTGTTGGGAGGAAGGGACCATACCCCAGGACATGCAAGATGCAAACATCTTCACGCTATACAAGAACAAAGGGGACCGCAGCGACTGCAAAAGCTATCGCCGAATATTCTTCGTCAGCACTGTAGGCAAAGCCTTCGCCCATGTTGTCCTGAACAGGCTGCAGCTACACTCCAAACGAGTGTACCCAGATGCGCAGTGCGGCTTCAGAGCTGAAAGGTCGACGATACACATGATATTCCCCCTGAGGCAGCTACAAGAGAAGTGCCGCGAGCAAAGAAGACCTTGTCCATTAACTTCATCGACCTGGCCAAGGCGTTCGACAGTAGGTCAGGCCTCTTCACCCTACTACATCATTTTAGATGTCCTCCCCAAGCTCCTTGGAAGATGATCACGTCCTTCCCTTCCATGACACCATAAATGGTACTGTCCGGAATGACGGCTCAATCTTCAGACCCCTTCCCAATCAAGAGCGGTGTCAAACAAGGCTGCGTGCTCGCTCCGACACTCTTCGACGTCGTCTTGTCCTTGCTGCTGCGCTACGCCTTCCGACAGTCTGAGGACGGCATCTTCCTCCACACTAGGAGTGACGGAAGCCTCTTCAAGATGGCACACCTCCGAGCAAAGACGAAGGTGCGGGTAGTCCTCATCAGGGAGAAGCTCTTAGCAGACGACGCCGCCCTCACTGCCCACACTGAGCAGGCGCTACAACGGCTCAGCACCTGCTTCGCTGATGCTTGCACAGAGTTTGGCCTCACTATCAGCTTGAAGAAACCAATAGTCATGACCAAGAAGTCGGCAACACTTCCCGCATCTCCACTGGCGATCACACCCTTGACGTGGTCGACTTCACTTACCTGGACTCCACATTCTCCAGCAACCTCTCTGAACTCCGAACTGAACGTGCAAATCGGCAAGGCAGTAACAGCGATGGCCCGTCTGGCGAAGAACGTCTGGGACAACACCATGCTAACGTCAAAGACCAGGATGAAAGTGTACCAAGCCTGCGTGCTGAGAGACTCTCCTCTAGGAAAGCGAAGCATGGGCCCTGTACTCGAGACAAGAACGCAGATTGGACGCCTTTCACATGCGCTACGTCAGAAGACTCCTGGGTATTACTTGGCAGGACCGCATCATCAGCAAGGACGTCCTGACCCAGGCGGAAATGCCTAGCATGTTCGGCATGCTAACACAGAGACGCCTGCGCTGGCTTGGCGACGTCAGCCGCATGGGCGACGATCGCATTTCAAAGGACATGCTGTACGGTTAGCTGACTACAGGCTCCATATCCACATGACGGCCTGCCGTATTCTACAAAGTAGTATGCAAGCCCGACCTGAGTGCAGACAGCCTTGGCCCAGCAGACTTGGAGTCAGCTACTTCTAGCAGGGTCAACTGGCGTCCACTATCAAGGCGGGCATCAAACAAGCAGAGCGGGAGGAGAGCAGGGGCGCCGCAGACTGCCAAAAAGTGCGTCGGCACCAACAGACACTTATGACCGAGATTTCATCCACAGCAACGTCAGCAGAGTCTGCAACTCGAGGATCGTGCTCTTCAGCCACATTAGGCACTGCAACCCCACTACTGACTAATCCAGGGCGCAACATCATTGTCATTCGATTTATTTATCTATCTATCTATCTGTCTGTCTGTCTGTCTGTCTGTCTGTCTGTCTGTCTGTCTGTCTGTCTGTCTCTCTGTCTGTCCGTCTCACTATCTATCTATCTAACTCTATCCATCTACCTATCTATCTATCTGTAACAATGAACAGCATTTTAATTCCTTCAGGCCACTAGCCCATAGAAACAAGGTCAAGGTGCAAAATCAGTATGTACGTAGAGATAAACATAAAAAGAAAAGAAAAATGCCTTCATGCATCATATGAACAGCCGTTCAACAATCTGCCTACATTTGCATACATTCAATGACTAACTTTCTCTGGCGAAGAGCATAGAAAACGTACATTGCTAGTTTTCGCATAGGTATCATAGATCTATTACGCAGAATATCAACATAACGCTGTCCGATTCCGGCCAAATATTTGGATCTGATTTCATTATACAAAGGACAACAATGTACAAAATGATTTTCATCTCTCAGTTATTTTACAGGCAGGACATAAAAAGTTAGCATTTTCACAGAATGTTTTTCTAAAGGTCGATCCATTTATTGGTAACACACCAGTTCTTAATTTAATGATCCCGTCCCGGAAACATCTTATATCTAGAAATTGGAAATAAGATTCACTTTCAAATGATCTTTTAAAGAGCCTGTAGGTGCTGTATATATCCTTGTTCATAACAGATGCATTCCATTCTTGCATATAGTTATCTTTCAGTCGTTGTTTGAACAAAGACACAAATGAAATTTCACACCCTATTCCTTGGTTTAACCACACATCCCCAAACCCCATTCTGCACAAAATATTTCTTACTAAACTAGCCCAGCACGTTTTACCTCTGTCATCTAAATTCTTAAGCATGATATACGACAGTTTTGGAAGTCTTGTAGTGTCCATCTTCAAGATCTTAAGCCAGTACTTAATACATCTCACAGAACTATTAACGTACAATGGGTATCGCCCGATCTCACCATAAACGAATTATTTGGTACTTTTAAAGGGACTTTCAAAAACCGCTTACATGCAAATGTGTGTACTTTTTCAATATTATGCATTCTATTTAGGCCCACATTTTCAGCTGCATACATTAATATAGGTTGCACCTGAGAATCAAAAATTCTAAAGAAACAAGGTTTTGAAATATCATGGAGTCTGCTGATATGTTTCACGCATTCAATACAAGCTCTTCTGCCTTTTACTGCCAGGGCATCGACGCATTTCTGCAAGCTCATTTTCGTCGTAAAGACAAAACCCAAATAATTATATTCATTTACGACTTCCAAGGTATTACCGTCCAAAGTCCATTTATCGCTCTTGCCCAAAAATCCCCCTTTCCGAAAAACCAAAATTTTTGTTTTATCTGTATTTATATTCAAAAAAAGTTTTTTTTACAAGCATCATTTAAAATATCAATTTGATTCTGAAGACCCCTTGCAGTGATGGACAAAAGGACAATGTCATCTGCAAACAAAAGCAGGAATAGTTCATCAAGACCAGGTAAGAGTTGAACACCATGCATACCATATTCACCCACGGCTGCCGCAATTTCGTTGATAAAAATTGAAAAAAGTTCAGGGCTAAGTATACAGCCTTGTCTCAAACCAACAGGACATTTGAAAAAATCTGTCAAATGATCATCAATCCTTACACACGAAACTACAGAGTTATATATTGCCATAACAGCCTTCATAAATTTACCATGTATCCCATTTTTTAGTAGAATTTCAAACAAAAAGGTCCATGTTGCACCGAGTCAAATGCCTTTTTAAGATCTACAAAACACACATAGAGTTTGCCTCCTCTTTTTGAAAAGCACTTTTCAATAATTGCGTTCAAAGTAAAAATATGATCAAAAGTAGAATATCCCTTTCTAAATCCTGCCTGAGACTCTGTTAACGTTCTGTTTGTTTCAATCCACTTTACAAGTCTTTGATTTAAAATGATAGTATAACATTTGCTCATCAAGCTTAACAAGGAAACTCCTCTGTAATTGTCTGGCTGAGTTTTGTCACCTTTTTTAAGATTGGCACAATGATAGCTTTTGTCCAATCTTCAGGGTATGAACCGTTATCAAATAAAGTATTGAATAATTTCGTCATAAAAGCAGCTGACAAATCGCTACATAATTTTAACATTTCTGGAACTATTCTGTCGATTCCACAGGCTTTCCCATTTTTCAATTTACGTACAGCCTCAAAAACTTCCCTTTCAGTAATAGGTAAATTCAGATCATCACAATTTGAATCAAGATTTTCAACGCCAAAATCGCGTGTTTTAACATCTGGAACATTGAAGAGTTTCGCAAAATGATCAAACCACTGTTGGTCTGATATTTCTGAGCAAATACCAGTTCTCTTTAACCTGAAACACATCTAATCTCTCTCCAGAATGCTTTGCTATCTTTACCAAGGGAAGCAAGCTGTCTTGCTTTTTCCCGTTTAAAACTACGTCTTTTTGTTTAATCAACGCCTTATAATCCTTCCGATCTTGAACGTATTGTCTTCGTTCGTCAGGCTGTTTTATTGTCTAAACACAGTTAAAGACTGTCTAGTTTTTTTTTTCTGAGATTGTTTACATTGACTGTCATACCAATGCGGGAGTCTGACATTATCACCGACATAAATGCGCTTCATCATGCAATTGCTGGAAGAAACTAAGGCACCAGAAAACAATCTCACAGCTTGATTAATATCACTGTCAATTAATGCGAAAGCTTGGGAACACATGTTTTGAATTTCAGCTGTGTTAAGACTCTCAAGAACCTGTTGCTCCAAGGTTGGATTCCATACTTGTTTTTCCATCCATTTAACTCCCGTCGTATTTTCATCACTCACAGTTTTTATACCATCACTTAAAGATTCAGTTACATACAATTCAATACAAACAGGAGAGTGCGTTGAGTCAATGGATGGCAGGACACACGCAATGAGCTGACACACTGCTGCAGACATATATCCCTGGAAGTATAAAATAATCGATAGTGCTACCACCCCCACTTGAAACACAAAGTGAATGAATCATCAAACAGATAATGACTAAGACCATTGACAATAACGCACTCGAACGACATACAGAGATTGAGTAAATCTTTTCCAAAAATTGTTAACTTCTTTATCGTCAGAGCTTCTCTTAAATATATAGTTTACCTGGTCTGCAGTGCGCAATGTTTCTCACACATTATTATGAGGGAGCTCATCATTTACATTGCATTCTTACATCCAGTCCTCGCATTCAAATCACCACAAATCATAACATAAAAATCTTCAAATTTTTCATATAAATCCATTAAACATTGTTCGATGATCTCTATTCCAACACCTTGACGTGACTGTCTCCAGAACCTACTATCATAGGGGTGAATATATGTACAAATCAGGAATACTGGTTTATTTGTCCCTATCAGTCTTCCGTCCAGTTTCAAAATAATCATTTGTTCTAAGTTAGTATCAATTCTTTCCACAAATCCTGCTAAACTTTTTCGCACAAACACGATCACTCCTCCCGAATATCGCCCTTGATGTGATAATTTATAGCTCTAGAGACAAACACATCATAGTTACTAAAAGGTGTGTATGAAATGTGTTTGAATAAACAAAAGTTTCATTCAGAGCGAAAATATCAAAAGATAACATTGTTGAAATAACATCAGGGATGTCCAACTTCTGCAACCAACCGTCACAGTTCCACGTACAAATGTTTACAACTTTATTCTCCGGGCTTCGGCCAAACCGTCATCTTTTTGTTTTACCACCCTCACCACCCCCACGCCCAACCCCACTACTAGAGAGAGAGAGAGAGAGAGAGAGAGAGAGAGAGAGAGAGAGAGAGAGAGAGAGAGAGAGAGAGAGACAGACAGACAGACAGAGACAGATTAAGAACAAAGCCATTTAGCTCGCTTCTGTTTTAAACCGGCTTTATCTCCAATACAAATGAGCTGAAGATTACCTAAAAATGGTTTTATGTCAAAAAGATATTTTCTGATTATATGCTGCTATTGTTTCTTCCACAGTAAAGGGAGCGCTTTATGACTGATCCATAAAACGGTAGGATTTTTTTCTCTCTCTCTGAAGTAAAAAAGAAACAGACTGGACACATACCATGTCTGTCAGGCTCACAGCCTGCCCAATGACAGTTCAGAAGAGGAAGGCACGAGTGGATTTTTTTTCCACCTTAGGTAACGTAGCGGTATTGAGGGGTCGGAAAGTCCGTGTCACAGTGTTCTTTTCCCACAGCTAAATAGCCTGTTGCACGCCACAATGTTGCGCGTGTGTGTGTCCATGTGTCTGTCTGTGTGTGCTTGCTGTGTGCGAGCGTATGTGTGTATGTATATGTATACCAGTACCAGCATGTGCATGTGTGTGTGTGTGTGTGTGTGTGTGTGTGTGTGTGTGTGTGTGTGTGTGTGCGCGCGTGTGTGTGTGTGTGTGTGTGTGTGTGTGTGTGTGTGTGTGTGTGTGTGTGTGTGTGCCTGCGTGCGTGCATACGTGTGTGCGCGTGCGTGCGTGTGTGTGTGTGTGTGTGTGTGTGTGTGTGTGTGTGTGTGTGTGTGTGTTTCCTCTGTATATGTATTTGTGTGATGATGATGATGATGATGATTGTCACGGTTCACGGTTCATCGGGTTAAGGGTGACCTACGACGAGGCGCGCGGGAAGAGGCAGAACCCGCAAGTACCTGACCTCAAGCGCACAAATCACACAGCAGGCAAGAGATAGACAAACCACAACATTTATTCACAGTAAACAGATATTGATGAGAGATGAAGAGACGGAGCCCTAACTAACTAGATAGAACAGTGATGATACTAAATCCCCCACCCTAGCCCAACACAGCACCCGGAGGACCTAATCACCCCACCTACCCCACACTACTGAAGCCGCGGGGAAAAGGGAAATGTGGACAATGACAATCACATAAGGAAAAAAAATAACAGTCTTAAAATCTATTTAGGAAAAAAAAAACAAGTGGCCTGTCAAAGGAAACAAAAAAAAACAAAACAAAACCTCAAAAAAAAAATTCCTAAAGACAATTCATTTCTCTGGCAATTTTCTGTCCCCTTCTGTCCTATTCTGTCTTTCTGGGGCTACCCTGAGTCCAGCACTCCCACCCGCAAACCCTCAACTCCCGCACGCCCCATCACTGCAGTCGCCTCATGATGTTAGGACAGGCGAGGAAGTACCGACGTCACAATCGGGACCTCCCAGGTAGGTCCCAGGGCGGCAGGCTGTGTTGACGTCCCGGCCAACAGGACCAAGGTCAGGGCGTGGATGAACAGGAGGTGAAGCAGACGGAGACCCGGGGGAAAGCAGAAGGAGAAGGAAAAGGGAAGTGCTGCACATCATACAGTGGACTCAGATGATGAGCACAGCTATATGGACTGGGCGGCGGGAACGAGGGGAAGGGGGAGGGTGCGAGTGAAGGCAAATGTGGGGAAGGGAAGTAACTATGACACAAGGAGCCCCCTACACCTAACTCTGTATACATTCACTGGTCCTACAAGCACAATTGCCATACATACAAAAACTCTCTACTTACAGCTTACTCTGCCGAGTCCACTATTACAAAAAAAAAAATCACTTTGAACTGGTAAAAGACTAATCGGAATCACCCTATGAATGACAGTATTTAAAAGAAAATACTGATAGTTACATTTAAACGTATAGACATGTAAGTACTGAGTTGAACCAAAATAATGACAAAAGGAAAACCGCTGGCCCTAAACTATCTCAATCAATCAAAACTCACCTTCACAGGTCAGAGGTCTGTCTCTCCTCGTAGCAGCATCCTAAACACAGTTAATTTCTCTGGCACCTTTCTGTCCTGTTCTGTCTTTCTGGGGCTACCCTGAGTCCAGCACCCCCACCCACAAACCCTCAACTCACGCACGCCCCTCACCGCAGTCGCCTCATGATGTCAGGACAGGCGAGGAAGTACCGACGTCACAATCGGGACCTCCCAGGTAGGTCCCAGGGCAGCAGGCTGTGTTGACGTCTCGGCCAACAGGACCAAGGTCAGGGCGTGGACGAACAGGAAGTGAAGCAGACGAAGACCCGAGGTCAATCATTTTGATTATAGTCCAGCCGACCACGGAGGCCATAAGACTATCTCTGAAACTCAATCAATTAAGCATCTTTGAAAGAGGGATGATATGAATATAAAGCACAAAACTGATATGGCCATGCAGCCCAACAAAACAGACAAGACAAGGGCGCCTGGTCACCATAGGGGAAAAGGGGAAGGGGGGAGAAAAGAGGGGGGGGGGAGGGGACACGGAGACACCCCCAAAACAAATCCCTCACGAATCAACCTCCCCCCAGCCTCGGCCATTAGGCGCCAAAAGGTAATGCCATAAATAAACATTTACGCTGGAAAGTTGACACAAAAAAATGAAGAATCCTTTGAATTTTGAAACGGTATTGAAAATAAAACGATTTCAGCGCAAAATGTGATACGCTAGTCGACACCAAAATGGGGAGAGAGAAAAAAAAGGAAACGAAAGGAAACAGTTCCTGAAATATATGAATTACAACTTGTATTGCAATAAGTAGGATTCTACTAAAGAGGCTGCGACTGCCTGGAAAACGAACCCCTAGAGTCGATTCAGAAGAAATGAATGCCGAAATTTGACCAAAAATATCTTCAGCGTGACCAGCGTACCACCAATTATTTATTTAAATCTCAACACTTACCAAAACCACTCGTGCAAAAGTTGGACGAAGACAACAGGTCACCACGTCTGGAAAGGGGAAAAGGCCATGTCGACTCCCCAGGAAGATATCACTCCCAGTCTGACCCTCCTGTCCTCTATCCCTCTCCAGTCTTCCTTTCCAAGGTCCTCCCCCGTCTTCTTCTCAAGGTCTTCTTCTGTCTTCTTCTCAGTGTCTTCTTCTTAGGGTCTTCCCTCCTTCTTCTTCCTTTGGCCCTCCCGATGAAAAGATGATGTGGGGGTGAAAATAAAAGGATGGTGATGATGGATAAAACTCCAGCAAGACGACGAATCTTACTCCAGTGGGCTGACTGCCCACTCCAGTTGATATCTAGAATACAGGGACGAGGCCCTCTCAAAAACAAAGTGATCCATGAAAAAGCAAATGAGATGACTCGATCGATCACCCCCAAATCAGAGTGCACCACCCAAAACCCAACTTTTGCCCACCTTCCAACAGTGACGTAGGCGAGCGAGAAGACTGGGTGAACGAAAATGAACGGAACGCACGTGCAAAGACAGTGCACAGTGAGGGCTGGGGGGAAAATGGCAAGTGACTGCCCCAAATCAGTCGAGCAGTGTTTGCCCCAAGATTTGGTCCCTCCTGAAAAATGGGCATATAGAGCAAAAGTAATAGGGCCAAAATCTCCTCAAAAGGGGTAGAAAAGAACAATGATGATGATGAAGCTGATGATGATGATGATGACATGATGATGATGATGATGATGATGATGATGATGATGATGATGATGATGCGCGTGAATTTCATGTTGGCACATCCTTTCCCATTAAATAAACGTAAAACATAAAAGAAAAAAAAAAAGAAAACAAGACTTAATGAAATAAAAGCGACGTCCGTGTACTTAGACCTCTGATATTTCTATTGTTTCTTTCCATCTTTTTCATGTTTAAATAAGACATATATGAAAGATTATTCCCTCTTCACCACTCTTAGAAAATGCCAGTACACCCTGCCAAAAAAATGTGAATTTTTAATAAAGGTATGAGATATCAGAGTAAAAACAAAAAAAAATGGCAAGAGAAAGTAAGATTGCTTGCAAGCCTTATGGACCTAGATTGTACATTTCTAGCAAATCTGACTTCGCTAGCATTTGTCATTGGGTCAGATCAACGTATTTCATTTTTGCTTTGCATGCTTAAAAAAAAAATCAGGTTAATTCGGCGACGTTTATTTAGCAAGTGACTTACGCTTGTTTGTACGGGCAACAGTAATACATGATAATCCAGAAAATTACAGATGCCCTCAGAAGCTCTTGAAGGTTCAAGACACTTTCACAGGGCACTAGTCAAGGTTTCTTTAAAGGTCATGTGCAACTCTCTCATTGCCATGATGTGAAAATGCTTAGAGCTAGGGAAGCAGGTGCACTTGTGGCAAACAAGGCCTGTGCAGAGTACGCAGGCCCGGCCATGGTAGCTGCAGGTTAAGGTCTGACCAGGTTCCATGTCAGAGTATCACGGTTCTTCCTCTGGCGCCTGTTGTCCTCAACGGGTGGACCGGTGGGCGTTTTCAGAGACAGCTATGTTAATGGCGTGATGCCAGACCCTGCAATCCGCAGCTAGGGAGGACGATTGGTGATGGTTGATATGAGAGTTATTGATTTTTTTTTTTTTTTTTTATCAAACATTTGCATCGCTTCGTCGTGTCCTTCTGTTGCGATGGCCAGTGGAGAGTTCGCCATACAGAGCGATCTTGTGCAGGCAATGATCCTCCACCCTGGTGACGTGCTCTGCCCAGCATAGCTGAGACTTCAGTAGCAAAGGCCTCGATGTTGGTGAGCTCCGCCTGTTCGAGGGCTTTAACATTGGTGACGAAGTCACTCCAGTTTATTTTGAGGGCTGAGCAAAGGCAGCGCTGATGGAAGCGCTCAAGGAGTCCCATGTGGCGACGGTAGGTGATCCACCACATGGAGCCACACAGGAAGGTGGTAAGTACACTCTGATCTTGGTGAATTCTTCAGACATTTGTTGTTCCACACTCATTTGCATAATCTACCAAAAGCACTGTTCGCCTTTGTCAGTCTATTGTCTATTTCTCTGTCGATCTTAGCGTCTGATGAGATGATGCACGCTATGTAGATGAACTGATGGACTGTTATCAGTTCAGTCTCTTTAACGGTGATGTTGGGAGGGTGATATTCTCGAGGTGCAGCTGGGAGGACCTCCATCTTCCTTTAGCTGACTTCTGGCCCAAAGAGCTGGGCAGCCTCTGCGAAGCAGGATGGGATCAACTGCAAGGACATCAAGGGCAGCATGTTCAGCAAAGAGGAAGTCTGGATGAGTTGTTCCAGGGTCTTTGTGTCGGCCTGTTATCATCTGAGGTTGAAATGCCTGTCATCAAGACAATATCTCATGTAGACTCCATCTTCGTCATCAAGGTCTTCAGTGGCTTTTTTGAGCATCATGCTGAAGTATATGGTAAAGAGAGTCAGTGCCAGGATGCAACCCTGCTTCACTCTGTCGATGATAGGGAAGGGCCGCGAGAGATCACAGTTGAATCTCACTTGACCACGCCAATCTTTATGCAGCCGGATGTCCATGGTGAGAAAATTTGTAGGACAGCCGAGTCGTTTCATGATCTGCTTGTGGTAGTTTGCTCTGTTCCCAGCAACAAACAAATGGATCATGCAGTTTTGCATGTAACGCTGGTCCCCCGTGCTTCCATCTATGCAGAAAGCTGATCAAAAAACTGTTCGCGGGAGCAACTATACTCTCACCGAAACGCAATCCCGGGACCAGTGACACGAGGAAGACGTTACGAATGCAGAATCCTCGACAGCCGCTGATGACTGTGAAGCGTTTTGTGCTGTATCACAGCCATCACTTTCAGCAAAGCGTTGCAGAACCATGTTCCTCAAATTTATAAGAGCTGACAGGTGCTGGGTGAACATCAAAGCAAATACATTGTCCCAAAGGACACTATATATTTCCTGATTCGACATGGTATCCCCTCAATAGATCCAATAACTGTTCAACAATATCAAAGCAAATACATTGTCCCAAAGGACACTACATATCTCCTGATTCGACATGGTATCCCCTCAATAGATCCAATAACTGTCCAACAATATTAAAGCAAACACGTTGTCCCAAAGGGCATTATATATCTCCTGATCACATTGTCCCAAAGGGCACTATATATCTCCTGATTCACATTGTCCCAAAGGGTATTATATCTCTTGATTCCACATGGTGTCCCCTCAATAGATCCAACAACTGCTCAACAATGTTCAGCAGAATTATTGTCATTCTACACACCCACAAAACAGTATACTAAGAGCCGTGCACACGGGCACTGGAGACGAAATTATCTTCGTGTTTCAACATTCAAGAGCCGAAAGAGCAATTGTGATTATGACAATGAGAGAGAGAGAGAGAGAGAGAGAGAGAGAGAGAGAGAGA
>JADBJO010005360.1:32134-47134 GCA_016801955.1 Conus betulinus | reverse complement strand
GAATAACAATGTGCCAGAGCTTGTGGCATATGGCAGTTAGAATATCAATGTGCCAGAGCTTGTGGCATATGGCAGTTAGAATATCAATGTGCAACAGCTTGTGGCATATGGCAGTTAGAATATCAATGTGCCAGAGCTTGTGGCATATGGCAGTTAGAATATCAATGTGCCAGAGCTTGTGGCATATGGCGGTTAGAATATCAATGTGCCAGAGCTTGTGGCATATGGCGGTTAGAATATCAATTATGCCTCTCTGTCATGTTTTGCGAGCAGTACAGCGATGAAAAAAAGATTACGTCTGTTTTTATCCCTGTTTACCTGCAGAACAGACATTATTGGTGTCCAGACAAAATCATCGACTGTTTGGGTCAGAATTGTACTCACAAGAAACTCCACAATAGTCCATGAGTCCAAAGTAGTCTGCAATTCACGAGCACTGGATCTGGTGCTTGCGTTGAGTCAGTTAGCACGAGCATGAGAACAGGACAAATGATGATGATGATGATGATGATGATGATGATGATGATGATGATGATGATGATGATGAAAAACTCTTCCCCAGACGGACTGGTACTTCGGTAGGTTTGTTAACATTGAATTTGTGTACGGTTCACATTAACAGATCTGCAGCATGGGTGTTGATAATACTGACAGAAACTGTAATCATAGTCAGCTTTTCTTGTGGGTGCTCGTAACTACTCAGTATCTTAGATACTGATAGAGACTGAAAACATTGCCCACTTTTCTAGTGGGTGCTGGTAACCGCAGTCAGTATCTTTAATGCCGATAGAGACTGAAAACATAGTCGGCTTTTCTAGTGGGTACTAGTAGTAAGTGGCCAGTACATTTAATACTGATAGAGACCGAAAATATAGTTCACTTTGCTAGTGGGTACTCGTAAGTGTCTTCCATCACGCACATCATTAAAAGAAACAGTTTCCACTCAGGTTTTTTTTTTTTTTTTTTTAACTCGGGTTTTCTGTCTTGTCGATGCTACAAAATAAAATGCTTCTAGCTCTTCCATGTGACTAATACCACTTCCATATGTTTTTTTCGATATAAAAAGATTTCTGTCTTGAGCATGTTACTAAAATATAGGTATACCGTCTTGGCCATGTTGTAAATAATGTTCTTTCATGTTCTGTATTTTAATAGTTAAGGCATTCCCTCTTGCCTGAGTTATACATAACGCTTTCTGTTTACTGCATGCGTTTGATAATAGATTTCCACCGTGTACATGTCACTGATAAAGGTCTACCATATTGTGTAAGTGACTGACGGTATAGTCTTTTATCGAACACTTGTTGCAACAAAATCTTCCACACCTCGGACATGTTGCTAAAAACTCTGGCATCTTAAGGTGTCACTGCTGAAAACGTCTTCCATCTTCCACATGTAAGTGATGATGTCTCCCACTCATGATCAAAATCTCTGGCGTGTTCCTGCTATAGTCTCCTATGTTCGGCATAGTCTGAACACAATTCTTCATTATTCAAATCAGTTCCTTCAAAATGCTCTCTGTCTATGATGCTGATGAATTTGCTCATTTTCCCAGCCGCTGCGGTGTCGTTGTAACAGTGTCATCATGGTGAAGCTGAAAGCCCGTTGGTTTGAACTTCATCCTGGCGAAGATTCTTTTTCTTTCTTTCTGCGTACGCAGGCTGATACTCCTGCGGACATGCCTGTATAGACAGACAGTGGAGTATTGTGTGTATGACCGTTTTTTATCCCGCCGTTAAGGCAGCCATACTCCATCTTCGGGGAATGTGCATACTATGTGTAACGTGTCATCCATACCAACGGCCAAACTGGCCTTCTCTTCCGAAAGTTGGTGATGGGATTTTACGTGTGTGCAAGATGTTGTGCGTGCGTTCATACACGGAACCTCGGTTTATAGTCTCATTCGAGGGACTGTGTGGGGAACGGAGTCAGACCCAAACTCCGAGGGAAAAATCCCCCCTGTACCGAAATTCGAAGCCGCAACCCCAGATCACGAGTCCGGCGCTCTAGCAACTGAGCTATTCGGTTTTCCATCCTGGCGAAGATATACTTGAAGCAGTTTTTTTTTTTTTTTTTACCCGGGATGGAGGGAGGAGGGGGGGGGGGGGGGGGTTGGGGGGGGGGGGGGGGGGGGGGGGGGGGAGGGGGGGCTGTTCCCGCACAAAATGTCACCATTGCACAAAGTGTCACAATTGTGACATTTTGTGCCAGTTGTGACAAGTTGTGCAGTGAAGGACAGCACAAAATGTCACAACTCGCGGTTGTGTGAGAATTTGTGCATCTCTACCCCATTTTCGAATTCACTCTTGCACAAAATGTCCCAGCCTCTAGTCAGTCTTGTTAGTCTGCTGATTTCAAGAAAGCGAGCAGGCTATTAAGATAAGAGAGAGAGTTGTGACCATTTGTGCAGCAGTAATTTCAAATAAGGCATACAGGTGCACCAGTTGTCACACTTGTGACATTTTGTGCAAATTTGTGCAAATTGTAACCACTTGGGTAGTGAATACTGCACAAAATGTCCTTGTGACATTTTGTGCAGGTGACATTTTGTGCGGTAACAGCTGTTATCTGTTCATATGATCACAAGTCATGGAAACATCCACTTTTTGCAAGCGTTTTGTTTTTGTTTTTTTTTTTTTAATCTTCTTCAAAAGCCTCGGTTACCACTGCGAGGGTCTATGATCATTTGTCAGAGCTAGTTGACTCTAAGATGTATCATGAAAGGAAGTGTGGACTTCACCCCGATTATGTGATCCGAATCCCAAATGGAACTCTGACATGTCTCAAAGTCTGTTTCCTTGCCCCATTTCCTCTTCGTACCTGTACCTGAGTTACCTTCACAGAGAAAGTCGTGTCCCAAGGGGCAGAGAGTTGCATTTATCAGCCTTTTCCAACGACCATTATTGTCTGAGATGGGGTGGGGTGGGGTGGGGGGGTGTAAGGTGGTTATGGGGCTGTGAAGATCTTACCTATGCAAAACGGCCACCGAACAGATATACAGTGGTCGGTGTCTCATGTGGCGAGTAGATTCAAGGCAAATTAGCTCAGAGGGAAACGTCATTGGTTCAGCTGGATGTTGCATCCGTGGGAGCTTTTCCGCGGCGTAGAGACTTGTCGTGGGCCTTTCAGATGGGGCAGTGCTCGAGGTGTTGAGAATAACGACCCGGCCAAGACCATTTGCCAAGGACTGCTAATGCGGTGAGCAGAGCCGGACTATATTGGTTGTAGCAGTGTGTAAGATCGGAATGATCAACGTAGAACTAACACCACCGTAGTCGGACCAATTGGCAAGGCCCAAGAGAGATAAGGCATAAAATTACACATTTAAAACGTTAAAGTATGTTTTATTTGTGAAGGTGTGTCAGTGTTTCTATAAACATCGGAGAATGACCGGGGTAGAGCGTGGAAAAGAGAGGTGTGGGGGGGGGGGGGGGGGGGGGGGGGGGGAGGGGGGGGGGGGGGGGGGGGGGGGGGGGGTCGTGGGAGCAAGGGGCCTGCAAGCCGACATGCGTGTTTTCGGAGATCAGATGCGAGAGTGTAGTTTGACTGATATTAGAAAACTTTCCAAATGTCTCAGAGAGTGTCGTACAGAATGTTTCATTATCGTTGTCATGATACATTGCTGCCATCCAGTCTGGGTCAGTCAGATAAACCCTTCATTGTGTATTCTGCCCCGCTTTGCTTTAAAAAAAATGGACGTTGTGAGCCGAGGATGGTCGATACACAAATCAACAACTGAGTGATAACTCATTCCTCGCGGAAAACAAGCTCAGAGACACACCGATAAGTTCTGGTTTCCGTCCATAGTTCTGTACTGACACAAAATAGAGCCATACGCCATGTCCTGGTTTCCGTCCATAGTTCTGCAATGACACAAAATAGTGCCATACGCCAAGTTCTGGTTTCCGTCCATAGTTCTGCAATGACAAAATAGTGCCATACGCCAAGTTCTGGTTTCCGTCCATAGTTCTGCAATGACAAAATAGTGCCATACGCCAAGTTCTGGTTTCCGTCCATAGTTCTGCAATGACACAAAATAGTGCCATACGCCAAGTTCTGGTGTCCGTCCATAGTTCTGCGATGACACAAAATAGTGCCATACGCCAAGTTCTGGTTTCCGTCCATAGTTCTGCGATGACACAAAATAGTGCCATACGCCAAGTTCTGGTTTCCGTCCATAGTTCTGCGATGACACAAAATAGTGCCATACGCCAAGTTCTGGTTCCGTCCATAGTTCTGCGATGACACAAAATAGTGCCATACGCCAAGTTCTGGTTTTCACGCCTAGTCCTCTGTTACCTCGTGATGGTGCCACTTGCATATCAGAAAAATAAAAGAATATAACGGAGGTTTTTAGGATTATGTACCGTTAACTCATGATGGTGCCATTCGCACTCAGAGAAAAGGTAAAATGGAAGTTCGTATGATTATGGTCGTTAACTGGGGCCGGAATGGCTCAGTGGTAGAGCGCCGGACTCGTAATCTTGGGGTTGCGAGTTCGAATCTCCGCCGGGCCGTTTCAGTACAGGGGGATTTTCCCTCGGAGTTAACATTGGTTCGGACTCCATTTCCCATACAGTCCTTCGAATGAGACCATAAACCGAGGTTTCGTGTGTAAACGCACGCATAACATCTTGCACACACGTAAAATCCCATCACCAACTTCCGGAAGAGAAGGCTAGTTTGGCCGTTGGTATGGATGACGCGTTACACATAGCATGCACCTTCCCCGAAGTTGGAGTATGCTGTCTTAATGGCAGGATGAAAAACGCTCTCTCTCTCTCTCTCTCTCTCTCTCTCTCTCTCTCTCTCTCTCTCTCTCTCTCTCTCCGTTTATGTTCCTTCGCCTCGCCCTCTCAACGCTACATTATTACATTAATAATGAGTTTACTTGTCAACATGTGAATTACAAACATTGTTGGCATATTGTTTGTTAGTATGAATGATGTGTGCATAGAGTGAGACGCTGTATGCATGACAAGGAAATATGATAACACAAATAAATCTTGGCCTAAATTCTACGTACTTAACGATCATGTACTCTCTCTCTCTCTCTCTCTCTCTCTCTC
This sequence comes from Conus betulinus, assembly GCA_016801955.1. Classification (NCBI taxonomy): domain Eukaryota; kingdom Metazoa; phylum Mollusca; class Gastropoda; order Neogastropoda; family Conidae; genus Conus; species Conus betulinus. Next base: position 42,065 of record JADBJO010005360.1, on the reverse strand, counting down.
TCTCTCTCTCTCTCTCTCTCTCTCTCTCTCTCTCTCTCTCTCGTAGCTTTTCGAAATTGGGAATATCTACACTTTATGAAAGTAGGTCCAAAAACCATAGAGTATTACTGCTAGACCAAACGCAAGAAACATTCTGTAAAGTTCAGGAACACCGACATGGAGGAGCCCAATTAAAGTGCATGGGACATTCCAGATGGATCCTTTAAACTTCTGGGAGCTCTTGCACTTTCTGGAAGGTTTTGAAACTCAGACAAAACTTCTGGATGTTACTGCGTTTCTCTGCAGCCTCCGCAACTGCTTCATCTGGTATTCATTACCCCGTCACTTGTGTGAAACAGCAAACTCCTTTACCTGAAAAACTCCGTTCAAATTTACCTGGCAGTCGGCTGTTTTCACCAGTAACCTTTCTTCTTCACCGTGATTTGGGGTCCGTTTGTTGTAGCCCAGTAATTAGGGATGTAAATGTCGGGAGGAGAGAATATCAATACGCGGACTGAACCCAACCATCATATTTTCTGCCCTGTAAACCCTCTTTTTAACATCTCATTCTTGCTTATTTGCTATCTTTTGCCTATAAACCCTCTTTTTACAACAGTATACTAGCAAGTAAGCAAGTAAAAGATGTTAAAAGGGTTTACAGGGCAAAAAAATATATACGGCAAGGCTGAGTCCGCATATTGACCTTCTGTCTGGCATACATCTATTTATAGAATCATTATTTAAAAAAAAAAAAAAAGGGGGGGGGGGGGGGGGCAAAACTAACCCCAAACATTTATGAAAACTATGTAACTGGATGATGAAATCGAGTTTGCTAGAATGGCTCAAAATTAGATTTACTTACCTCTTTTATTTCAAGCACTATTAATAAATCAGAACAAACAACCAGTTTTCCGTCTTGGTTAGTTATATTTACACACAATGTATTTAACCACCCACCAATTAATTGTTTGAATTGTCTGTTTGCACCAAATGTGTTTAACTGATAATCACAACAACCCGCCTTAGTTGATGGAAGTGCTCTTAGAACTGTAGATGGATGGCCATCAAATAAATTACTGTCTGTTTTTAATTCTTGTAAATGGACATACAACATTGGGTTCATGAGAAAATCAGACGGTTTATTACCTTCATGTTCATGGATACCATCCCTTGTACTAATATGATAAGCTCTGTTACTATCGTAGAAGCCTAAGATTCGAGCAAGGCCTCTAGGAAAAGTGTAGTCCTTTTTTTCTTCCAGTGAAAAATGCTTAGTAATTCTGAGGTTGCTTCGTTAATTCTCAGCAATATGTCAAATTCGTTAAATACTTCTTTTAAAGACCAAAAGTTGTAATAACCTTCTGGTATTTTGTTATTACTTATTTCATTGCCTTGTTGGTTACTAATATTCATCCAATTATTTTGAGCCTCTTCAGATATGTTAAACCACTTAACTTTAAAACCAAGTTCTTTGAGAGCAACCCTATACTGACCGCGTCTATTATCAAGTGGATACTTTAAAAAACACATGCTCGCCTGGTTTGGTTATATAAATATGCATCCTTTTAAAAACTATTTGAAAATGGAACCTTTTAAATATAACGAAAGTGCCACTTACAATATAGGAGCGTTTTATAACCCCAAATCATTGGACTTCAGTACTCTAACCATTGCAGTAGATAAAACATATGGCTTTGAAGCCAGACTTGTAAACCCCTACAAGCATATTTAAATCCTCCAACAAAAAATGATGGAATACCAAAATTATGATCAGTTAACCCCATGTTTTTTTTTAATCAGAATCAATTAAATTATGCTATTTACTGCACAACTACTGGCTGCGGTGTTTCATATGCAAACCATTTACACCACCCCAACCTCTTAGTAAGGTCAGTATATAATTTTCATGTTTATTACCAGTATAGACGTATACTAACTGAACTACAAGCACCCCTCCTCAACGATCACTCGTTTAATCCATTTAACAACCAATCAACAAGATATGCATGTGACAAAATCTGCAATGAATTTAACATTAAACTTTCAAATAACTTTAGACAAAAGTCAGACCGTAATCACGGATTGGGTGCACAGTATTTGTGGGGTGAACGCAGAGATTGTAATTTTGACTACTGGCCTGAACACACCTATTTTAAGCCACACTTCCCAGTTAGATTGGGGTCAATAGAACAAAAGAAAATCACCCCAATGCCTGGACAACATTTATTTTAGATAAAAGTAAAGGCCTAACAATGCCAGGAGTGCAAAGACTTAATGACTCCATACGAACATACGTTTGGTGTCTATTAGGAGCGCAAGCGCAGATAAAGTCTAGCATAGTGGATCAATCTATCGGCTTCGATGCAAGAAAACAATATTTGGATAATTTAGAAGATGCTGTTAACTCTGCTGTTGATTTGCCTGCCTTCTAGCATAAAAAGATACCAAGACGTTCTTGCACATGCTAGGTCAAAGGTTGACTTTGTTGTAGGCCATGGATTATATATGCTACCCTCTGACCTTAGACTACAAATTGGAGTGATACAGAATTACAATAATGAAATCCTCATAGCCGGAGATGACCAAAACTTAGGACATAATGAAGGCTTAAACACAAGGCCTGCACCAGCCATTTAAAAAAATATCTAGCTCTGTACAACCAGCTATTATAGAAAGCAACCCACCACCGCCACCCGTATAGAAAGCAGCCCACCAGCACCTGTTAATATAACCCACACTGACAAACACACTAGCGAAAAGACAGCTCTTGTTGTGTTGTTAGCTTTTACTGGGTTGGCTATACTTTATTTCATTTAAATTAAACCAGCAGCCAACGCCCCCAATGTCCACAGATGGTCAGCCATATAAACCAGCTACTTTACCTATAGTAGACAAAATCCAACTAACAGCACTACCCAATATACCAGGCAGAGCATCAAGTGCTTTGACAGCTAACTTTTAAAAAAATTTGACAGGTGGTGTAATTCTTTTTTAATCCGACTTTTACTAGGCTCTGGAGGAGGCGCTGGAGGCACTGGCCCTGTTGGTGTACCGTCAGTTAATGCATAAACGAATGTACAGATAGCAAAATCAATGGCTGTTATTATACTAACTATTACCCTGTTCTCAGAACAGAGTCCTTATTCTTTCTACTAATGTAGTGTTTTTCATAAAGCATTCTGTTTATAGTTTCTCTGACTCTGTCTGTTTGTGATGCTAGCTGTGGTCTATAAGTAGACAACAATTCTAATCTGGCTGATCTTTCCAGCATTAAATCTTGTATCTTTTGCTGCTGTATATTAGCTTTAGTCTCTTGCCCTAAATTGGCATCATTTGCACGGGCTAACTTATTTTTTTTTTCGTCCTCTATTTCTCTATCCAGCTCACCAAGTTTTGCCACCCCTTATTGTCCGTAGAGCGGCATTAAGACCCATGATTTCGCGCATAGGCAACGGAGAATCATCAATTGTTTTTAATGGTGTCTCCTCACTAAAACTCGTTTCAATTTCTGCAATTAGTTCATCTGCTTGTTGACTTAAATCTTCAAGAGAGATGTTTTGCATTTCAGATTCTGTTGGCAACTCTTGCACCACGTTTTGTAAAAGTCTAACAGCCTCAGGCTCTTGATATAAAATGTTCAATTGTCTTTGGTCAGTAATAGGGAGCCTTTGTCTAAGTGTGCTTAGTTTTAAAAAAACTTGTTTGTGTCTGGTATTGTAGTAACTCTTACACGGTCTCCTGTACTAGTCCTTACACACAAATGATTTTCTGTATCTTGCTCAAAATCGTTAGGATCAACTACTTCTGGTAGCTCTTGTCCTATACTTCTATAGAATGATTGAATTCTTTGTCGCAATAGTTCTTTACGAAATCTACGGAGTGAAGAACCTACTCCTTCTTCAAGTTCTTGACGCAATGAAGGACCCTCTTCTTCTTCATCTTCAGCAGGATCTCGCGCATCATAATCTTCATCCATATTCATAATATTGTTGTTTTTTTTTAATTTATGAAAAAATGAATTCATACGGCTACGATCTTGATCCATAGAGAAAAGCGAAAGAACCCATGGGCGTAAAAGGCATAAGACAGACTGTGCTTGTTATAAATAATCCATCAACAGTCCAGCCCAATCAAGAGTTAACAGTCAGATTCAGATTACCTGATCTTGGTGCTGATGATGTTATAATGCCAGGCACGACTATCTTTTTTTCCATCTTTTGGACAAATAAAAATTGTTATCCGGTTATCCAGATACAGCAGATCCTAATGCTACTGTTGTTGCCAACTTGGGCAGGGCTATTATTAAATCAATGATAATTAAACTGGAGGGCAGAGAAGTCTTCTCACTAAATAACGCAGACATTTTTGCTCTCTATTCTGATATATGGCTACAAGAGGAGAAAGGAGAGATAAAATTTATCAGGGAATACAAAAAACAATTGGTCTTAAACACAGGCTAAACGCGGATGATGCGGGAGGACAATAGTACAGACCAAGCAGTAGCTCTAGCATTGGCAATAGATTTTGCATTCCTCTAGATTTTGAACTGTTAAATACGCATCAACCGTATTACCAAGACACGCTAAGGGATAAACTTACTATTTAATTAACATTTAATACCAGCGATTCTGTAATTCTATACGAAGATCCTGAGTAAATAGATGTATGTATGCCAGAGAGAAGGTCAATGTGCGGACTCAACCTTGCCGTATATTTTTTGGCCCTGTAAAGCCTTTTTAATATCATTTACTTGCTTACTTTCTAGTATACTTGTAAACAGAGAGTTTATCGGCAAAAGATAGCAAGTAAGCAAGAAAACGATATTGAAAAAGAGGGTTTACAGGGCAGAAAATATGATGGTGGGGTTGAGTTCGCATATTGTTATTCTCTGGAGGCACAGAAGAAAGACAGCCACACGCACAGAACAGCGACAGGTCTAACTTATCGTTTCATCAGTGATATGCCGCCATCTTTGCTTGTCTGGCTGTCGTCCTGAGACACACAGACGAAAGACAGCCACACGCGCAGAACAGCGACAGGTCTAACTTATCATTTCATCAGTGATATGCCGCCATCTTTGCTTGTCTGGCTGTCGTCCTGAGACACAGACGAAAGACAGCCACACGCGCAGAACAGCGACAGGTCTAACTTATCCTTTCATCAGTGATATGCCGCCATCTTTGCTTGTCTTGCTGTCGTCCTGATCATCAGGGCTGCAGTGGGATCATGGCAGTTCTCTGTAGTCCAGTTCTCTCCCCGACACAAGGTGTGTGGTGGACCAGCATCTGTTCCGATGAGGCAGGTGCAATACATATAGCAAATAGCATAAGTCGTTGTTTATGCTTTATGATCACAGTTGCCTTTTTTCTGTAACTGTTCCATTTATTTGTTGTATTTTTCAGTCAGTAGTCAGTTACTTAAACGTTCATCCATTGCTTGCACTTCGACAATTGCTTACAACCTGTTTTGTGTGTGCGTGCGTGTGTGCGCGCGTGTGTGTGTATGTGCGTGCGTGCGTGCGTGCGTGCGTGCGTGCGTGCGTGTGTGTGTGTGTGTGTGTGTGTGTGTGTGTGTGTGTGTGTGTGGAAATCATGTTATCACGGGTCTTCTTCTTCTTCGTCATTGCGACACACCTTAGTCTATACAATCAGTCTGGCCCTAGTGATGAATAGTGCCGTTTTCTTCAGTTCTTGTAGATTGCCGTAGAGCTTCGTCAACAGAGCTGTCTCTGTTGGCCACACCTCTCCCCTTGGCTGTTCATGCAATGGCCATTTTTGGAGCACATTCTCCAGATCAAAAAGAACCATTTCTAGATATTATATTAGATTCTTTTTAAGTCAATGAATTCAGCTCTGAAAAGTGTGCAGGCATTTTGTACATGTTTCCGCACAAAATAATATTAAATATCTATACACTTGTGTACTTCAATATAAACACCATATGAAATAAAGTATGTGATTCAGAAAGCCAAAGCAAAGATCATCGCCTGGACCTAATGAAATGCCCTGTCTGTTGCGTGAAAAATGTCAGCCAACGTCCATAAGTTGACAAGATCAGCATGAAGGAACTTGAAGATCAGCGACCTGAGGATGATGCCTGTTAAACGCAGGTTCCCAAAGATGAGAATTCGAGTGCATTAGCCCAGGCCAATACTATTCTTGAAAGTTTAAGGCAAGATCGACTCTGTCATGGTAGCAAGGAAACTGAATACATCATGGAAATAAGTATTCATTGTGTCAGTCCCGAAAGAACAGTCTGAGAGTATTTGGCTGGATATAGCATGTCAGACTGGCAGACTGGCTTGGACAACACATTGTTACGGCGTGTTTCGATCTGACGCATGCTTATGGATCAGTCAACTGATGATTCAACTTATGCTCGAGATGTATCACGTGTACTGCTCCGTAAGTAAAGAATGTAACAGAACAACTTTGTCATTTTCTTATGCTTCCTTATCCCATCCCTAAACGCTTGCCCATTCGTTTTTTTAATCCTTGTCGCCACTCTCTGTCTCTCTCTTTCTGTCTCTCTCTCTCTCTCTCTCTCTCTCTCTCTCTCTCTCTCTCTCTCTCTCTCTCTCTGTATGTATGTATGTATATGTGTATGTGTGTTGGTGTTGGTTGGTGGTGATGTTTTTACCAGCGCCAGGACAGATCGTTATCGCTTCTCCGTTCCTATGGTAAAGTCATCTGGTGAACAAACACTAAACTCAATACGGCAGAGTCAACGGAGACGGTACCTCCAACACAATGACTGCACTGTTGATGCCTGGTCATAAAGGGAGAAACGGAGAACTGTCAGATATTCAATACTCTACGGAAGATTCACGGTGTGTAAGCTCTGTGTGTGTGTGTGTGTGATCGTTCGTTCGTTCTTCAATTCAACGTCTGTTCACATAAAGTGATTTTAGACAGAATGTGTGTGTGTGTGTGTGTGTGTGTGTGTGTGTGTGTGTGTGTGTGTGTGTGTGTGTGTGTGTGTATGTGTGTGTGTGTGTGTGTGTGCGTGAAGCCTGGAAGGGGTCAAGACAATGAATTCTTGGCCCTGGCCCCTTAGTTGGACTCCATGGTGGGTGGGTAAGGGAGAGATGAAATTTCACACTTATAAATATGGCTTCTTCACCAAACACCCCCCCACCCCAAAAAATAAAAAAAAAATAAAAAAAAGAAAAGAAAAGAAAAAGAAAAGTTAATTTAATTTCACGAAGGCTGTCGCAGGAGTCTGATGAGGACTCAGATTCTGATACAGAAACAAGAAAGATATCAGGATTTTGGTCCTCTTGGCTGATAATGGAAATTACGGAGCAGGACAAACCAGTTTCTGCACTAAGCCCGTTTGCAATACCGAAGGGCTTCCAAGGTATTGCAGGAGACCCCACAGTCCATAGAACGACTCCGAAATGGTACTTTTCTTATCCAGTGCAAGAATAAGAAGCAATCAGAGCAGCTGCTGAAAGCTACAAAGCTGGTAGACAGAGAGATCCGGGTGACTCCCCATAAACAGCTGAATTCCTCTAAGGGAGTCATTCGATGCCCAGATCTTAGAGGTGTCTCAGAGGCAGAGATCAAGGTGGAACTTGCATCCCAAGGTGTGACAGAGGTGCATAGGGTGACAGTTAGAAAAGGTGCAGAAAGAGTGCCCACCAACACCCTCTTTCTGACATTCTGCAACCCTTATTACCTGCGGTCATTAAAGTAGGATACTTGAATGTCCGTGTGCAAATGTATGTTCCGCCTCCGATGCGATGTTTCAAATGCCAGAAGTTTGGACATGCCAGAGACTGCTGTTCTGGGGAGGAGGTGTGTGTGTGTTTGTTGCAAGGCAACCCATGATGGGCCGTGTACAGATCCGGCTCATTGTGAAAACTGCGGCGGCGACCACCCCTCCTCTTCACGCAACTGCCCAGTTTTTGATCCAGGAGACCACCATCCAAAGAGTGAAAACCGAAAAGAAAATCTCGTTTTTTGAAACATGCAAACAGGTTGTTGGTAGTCAGACGTCAACAATGTCTTCATATGCTTCGGCTATAAAGAAAGTTTCCACCCGTTCAGTCTGCTGCGAGACTGATGAATTTATTTTCACCAAAATGTTGCAAGGTAGAGAATGTTAAACTCTGGTGGAAGCAAGTCCACCACCTCCCAACCCAAAGTGGGTGCCCCTGGTGGAGGCAAAAAAATCCGCCACCCCTCAGACTGCCCAGCAGTCTACTCCTTCTGCTGCTGGGCAGATTAAAAAAGCCAGCCCTCCCGCCTCGATCTTCTGTGAGCAGTGCCTGTGCAGGCAAGAGTTCAACCGAGTGTGGAGATGGTGGAGATGAGAAAAGAAACCTCCACCATCTCCCAAATCCAGGCCTTCTTCACCTGTGGGCGAGTCTGCCAGCAGGTCTGAAGACCAAAACTGTCCAGTCCAACTTGCTGATAAATTCGCTCCATTGGGTGCAGACAATGACTCGGAGATGACCTGATTTTTCTCCTATTCATCCTCAGCACCATGGACAGTAAAATAATCCATTGGAATATCCGTGACTTACATCAAACTTTGAGGAGCTGCAGCTTCTGTGCCAAACATTAAAACCTGACGTCGTAGCTCTTCAAGAAACTAAAATTCAAAGCCAGAAGACCTTCACTCTTTCTGGCTTTAATGTTCTTTCCAAACCTGCACAACCATCCACATTGGGACTGTCGGGCGGTGTTGCCCCTCTTTTACATAAAACTTTGCTGTTTAGTCCTGTCGTACTGACTACCTCCCCTCAGGCTGTAGCTGCGAGAGTCTCTCTCCACAAACTATTACAATTTGCTCACTATATCTGCCACCTTCTGTCCCGGTTTGTCGTCAGGACCTTGTCAGTCTGATGGGAGAACTTCCTCGACCTTTTTTTTTTTTTGCTGCTGTTGGGTGACTTTAATGGACACAATCCTCTTTGGGGTAGTGTCAGTTCGTCATCCAGAGGTCTGTTTCTTGAAGATTTCCTTTCAGACTTTGATTTGTGTTGTCTGAACGATGGAGCTCCAACTTACTTCCACTCTTCCACAGGTTCACTTTCGTGTTTAGATTTGTCGATTTGTGACCCCTCGCTGGTCCTGGACTATGAGTGGTCCGTCCATGACGATCTGCATGGAAGTGACCATTTCCCTGTTCTATTAAGACCCATACTAACTGAAAACGCATCTGTCTCACAACATCTTACTTATAAGAAGGCAAATTGGAATCTTTTGTAGCCAATATTTCAAAGGAACTCCAGGAAATTGACGTTCTCCAGAGTCCAGACCCTGTAGAATCTCTGACCAATACTGTGATAAACTGTGCTAAAACCCTGTATTTCAGTGCCTTCCGACAAACCCCAACTGCCCAAAACACCCTGCTTTAATTCTGATTGCCAAGAAATCTCAAAAGTACGCAAACGGGCTCAGCATCGGGTATACCAAAGACATTCAGGTCCCAACGCTCGAGCCCATCAGAAACTCCGTGCCAAATCGAGACACTTTCAAAATCAGTAAACGTCAGTCTTGGAGAAACTTCTGCTCCGGGCTGACATCTAAAACTTAAAAAAAAAAAGTCTGGAACATAATCAGAAAAATCAAAGGGAAGAACACCAACCCCTCCATTCATCACCTGAAACTTGCCGATGCTCTGATAACTGACAAACAAGCTGTTGCCATCTGCTGGCCTCCACCATCCAACAGAACTCCTCATCTTCAAACAAATCTGCAGCCTTTTTAAGAAACAAACAAATCAGAGAGAAATCTTTATACAATTCCACATCAGACAACTCTGGAGCCTACAATCTTCCTTTTTCAATCAATGAACTGAAATCAGCTTTGCAAACCTGCAATGATTCTGCCCCTGGTCTGGATGATATTCATTATCAGGTTTTGAACCACTTTCCAGAAAGCTGTCTCCAGACCCTTCTTCAAGTCTACAACCATATCTGGACCACAGGGTGCTTTCCGCC